>CAUYRH010097445.1:0-10384 GCA_963574655.1 Perodicticus potto
TGAACTTTTCTTCAGCATTTGTATTTGACATGGAATTCACCAGTCTGCCATTATACTTGAATTTCCCGTAAGATTTCCTTGCAGTGGGATAAGTCACCATTCCTGGGAGGTCACTACTTAAGGGATAATAGGCTATTTGAGGTAAAATGAACTTATGAGCATCCATTTATAGAGATAATCATCATCTTGAAGGAATGAGTCATAGAAAGATGCAGTACTTTGGCAGTAGTTATGATGGTAAATTCACCTATTGCCCAAGGAATGTGTGTTAAATGATAATCAAGCACCACAGTTACAGGTTATTGTTAATATTCATGAAAAATAGAACTTCATAAGAAAGATGGATTCTTACCTTATGTTCATAGTTTATTGCTCTGTCTGTCCATATTTATAAATCTTAAAACCAATAAGATTTTTTTCTATGACAGTTCCATTGTATAATCACATTTCATTTTCCATTCTTAGAGATTTCATTAACTTCTCAATCAACCAGATAGAGAGAGGAGAAAACATCAGAAAATCACAGTATATAATACATGTAATTGTGATAGACATTAACTTCTTTGCTTGTACATTGTTTAGGTTTCAGTATTGTGGTGAGGGTGTGGAGGCCCAGGCACATAAGACACAAGGAATTTTCTTTTATTTTCTCCAGACATAGGTCAATGCTACCATTTGCCATTTCATTGGTTGTGGGAGCCTTTATGTGATTTTCTCTTATAATCAAGATGTTGTGACAGTGATCACACATGACACATTGTTATTTACAAGTATTTCCACTTATATTTTTATTAAAGACATATTACTCCTATTTGTGTAAAAAATTCTTTTATTTGCTTCAGTATAATACTCCATTCAGATAAAATAAAAAATAGAAAATCAATTCAGTCTCAGTTTATTAAATAAGTAGTGCAAAACCTCAATCAGCAGCATTAGTTGAAGAGAGTAATCATCTAAGAAAAACCCAGATCACTTTGTGTGGCTTTGTAATGTATCATATTAGGTTTCTTTTTATTGTCTCCAATGAATTTATCTTTCTACAACTACCTACACAAGTAATGAATTATATTTATATTGTATGATGATATAAAGACTGCCTAATATTCCAAAGTGTATATATACCACAATTTATTAATCTATTCATGGATTGATGGACACTTGGGCTTCTTCCATGAATTAATAAATTGTGGTATATGTACACCATGGAATATTATTCAGCCTTAAAAAAGATGGAGACTTTACCTTTTTCATGTTTACATGGATGGAGCTGGAACATATTCTTCTTAGCAATGTATCTTAATAATGGAATAAAAAGTATCCAATGTACTCAACCCTACTATGAAACCAATTTATAGCTTTCAAATGAAGGTGGAGGGGATGGGTGGAGGGAGCAGAATCAGTGGGATAACTACTGGGTACAAGGGTGCATGTGAAATTTACTAAATGTAGACTATAAATGTCTTAACACAATAACTAAGAAAATGCTGTGAAGGCTATGTTAACCAGTTTGATGAAAATATTTCAAATTGTATATAAAACCAGCACATTGTACCCCTTGATTGCATTGATGTACACAGCTATGATTTAATAAAAAAAAAAGAAAAAGATAAAAAAAATTAAAATAAGTAAAAATTGTTGGTGAAAGATGGGTGAATACAAATGAGCCTGGCACTTGCTCCTCTACAAAGAAAGACCAAAACATCAAGTAGATAGCCACATGTAGAATAGATCCCCTGAAAGAGAACACTGGAATTCAATAGGGAGGTAATGGGGAGCCTCTGAAGCATAGAAGGAGAGGGAAGTGATATAGACAGCCCAATCAGGATCACCTTGGAGAGATGAGGAACTCCCTGTTGTGCAGATAAGGTAATTGAGATATCCTCTATGATCCATATCCCCACCATGTATTCCTGCAATCCTAGTCATGGGAGAGCCCCTCAGTCCTCATTGGCCTTGAGGCTAGAGTAAGGAGTTGCCTACAGCCCACATGGTGGCATTATTTTACAAGGGAGTCCACACTGGGTTCCACAAAGTCCTAAAGATTCAAGTAGCTGAAGCACAGCACCATATGAGGGCCTAACTTCTACCAGACGGCATCCTGATCTGAAGCCCAACAGTTTCTGAATGTCTTCATCACTGGAGTTACACTGGCATCCCTCCATGTCCAACCAAAAAGCTGAAGTATAATTATGCCAGCTAGATCCAATGGTGTAGCCTGGTCCCCAGTACTGTAGCCTACATAGTATTTCTCACCTTGAGAAACAGGCCATGTAGTTGATCAGGGAGGCTGGCTCTGGGACAAAGGAAGCCAAAGCATGTGCTTTTCAGAGCCTGAGAGTTGCCTGCCTTGGGTTGTGGTCAGTGAAGAAACTGTACCTCCATTAATTAGAGGGCTGTCACTCACCTGCATGTGCCTTCTGGAGGCCTGGAGAATGACCCACTTGTATGCTATTCCAGTGCCTGAAGACAGATCCATTTTATCTGCTTCCACTGGTGCTCACATACACTGTTTATAGGGCAGGGAATTGAACAACCCTACCTGGTACCACTGGTGTCTGTGCACAACATCAGATAGACAGGAAACAGGGTTACTTCATCCTCCACAACCAGTAGCTACATGCATCGTTCAGGGTCCAGAAAACAGGTCCAATCTACCTATCATTGCTGTTGGCAGCACCTAAGCATGTAATCCAGGTGCCTGGAAATTGATCCACTCCACTTATTTTTGTGGGTATGTATGTGCAATGTCCAGAGGCCTGAGGACAGGCTGGCCTGGCCCACTGCAATTACTACAGTGATTATGTTTTATCAAAGGGGCTGGGTATTGGTCAACCCAGTTGCTATGTGCTATCCAGAGACTTGAGGACATTCAAGTACAGGAAGCTCAAAAATCCACACAAATCTTATAGGCAATGAAACACAAAGAGAGAATTCTAAAAACAGCAAGAGAAAGGTATCTAGTAACATTTAAGGAAATCTCAATTAGACTATTAACATAGGTCTCAATAGAAAACTTACCAGCCAAGAGAAAATGTGATGTATTCAAAGTGCTGAAAGGAAACAAACAAACAAAAAATCCTTGACATCCAAGAATATACCCAGTAAAGCTATCCTTTAAAAAAGGAGAAGAAATAAAGCCTTTCTTAGACAAACAAAAACTGAGCAAATTCATCACCACTAGATCATCCCTATAAGAAATGCTCAAGGAAATCTTATATATGTAATCAAAGTGAACTATCTACCATGGTGAAAGCATACAAAAGTAAAAAAAACTTACTGATAAGGTATATATACAAACAAGAAAGAGAAAAGAGTCAAATATTATCCTCACAAAAAACCAACAAAACTGCAATGAGAAGGCTAGGCACAGGGTGGGAGGCTGCAGCAAGAGGATGACTTTTAAGAGTTTGAGGTTATTATGAGCTATTATGCCACATGACACTCTACTGAGGGTGAAAGTGAGACCCTGTTTCAAAAACCAAAACAAAACAAACAAAAAAAATCAATGATAAACAGTGAAAATGAAAGAGAAAAAAATGAAGAATATATACACAAAACAAGCAGAAAACATTTAATAAATTATAAGAAGAGTAAATTGTGCTGCTATATTCAAAAGCATATATCCTTAAGAATAAATACTCAACCAATAATAACCTTGAATGTAAATAGATTACATGTGCCACTTAAAAGATAATTATTTGAGAAGGACCAAGATGGTTGACTAGAGGCAGCTTTTGTCAGAAACTGCCATCCAGAAGGAGGAAAATTGGACTGAAGTAAATTCAGAGTAGTTGTAATTGGGGGGTAGGTCACAAGGTGATGACCTGAAAGAACCCATTATTCCCACTAAGATGAACTGTGAGGACAAAGACGAGAAAGAGGAAGGAAAGAATAGAGGGAAGATATGGATGGAACCAGACTGGAGGAGCTCAGAACCAAATGAAAAGGTAAGAGGGACCCCTCTCCCACATGGGGGACTCTCTACAAGCAGCAACACAGGATATCTCTCAGACATGTTCTTCCTATTGATCATGACAATGGACCACCAGTAAAGTAAAGACATCCATAAACTAAAAGACAAATCCTAGCTCCCACCATGGTGCAAAGGATAAAACTAAGTAATGAAATAAGATGAAAAGAACACCATCATAATTATCAATTCTCCCAATAAATGCAAATGGCTTAAATTCCTCATTGAAGAGACATAAGTTGGCTGACTGGATAAAAAATGCACAAGCCAACTATATGCATCTTTAGGAAACACATCTAAACCCCAAGGACAAAACAAGACTCAGGGTGAAGGTATGGAAAACAATATTTCAGGAAAATCAAAATCAGAAAAAAGTAGTTGCAATATTATTTGCAGATACACATGAATTCAAATTAATAAAAATAAAGATAAAGATGGATGCTATATACTGGTCAGAGGAGCAACATAACAAAAATACATTTCAATTCTAAATATCTATGCACTCAACTTAAGTGCTGTCAGATATTTAAAATGAATCCTAACTGATCTGAACAATATTCTATCCTGCAATAACATAATGACTGAGGATTGCAACACTTCTCTGACAGAACTGGACAGATCCTCCAAGCGGAACCTAAACAAATAAACAAGGGACTTAAATACAACCCTAGAACAATTGTGCTTAGTAGACATATACAACACACCATCTCAAAACTATTCAATATATGTTCTTTTTAAATTTTTTATTAAGTCATATATGCATAGATCATGAATACATTGATGCCTTTGTGGTATTCAATGTGTTGATTATTTGTACAAATTGGAGTGCTTACATCCTATTAATTAACATAAATTTCACCTCATTTACTTAATGACAGTGTTAAGACATTTGTGTTCTATACTTGATAGATTTGATTTGTATCCTTGCAATATGCTCCATAGGTGTCGTCCCACCATTAACCCTCCCTTTATCAAACCACCCCCCACCCTACCCAAGTGTGAGTGATTATAAATTGGTTTTATAATAGTATTGAGTACATTAGATATGTTTTTTTCCATTCCTGAGATATTTTACTAAAAAGAATATTTTCCAGCTACATCCATGTAAACTTTTCTAGCCAGCTGAAGGACTATACTCCACAACTGATCTTATCCTAGGACACAAACCTCAACAAAATTAAAAAAATAGAAATAATATGATGTATCTTTTCTGACCATAAGGAATAAAACCATCATCCCCACAGAGTCATGGAAACTAAACAATACTATGCTGAATGACAGCTGGGTCAAGAAGGAGATAAAGAAGGAAATGATTATATTTCTAAAACAAAGTCATAATGAAGCCAAAAGTTATGCAAACCTGTGGGATACTGCAAAAGCAGCCTTAAGAAGGAAATGTGTTGCATTAAAGAGTGACATCCAAAAAATAGAAAGAGCCCACATCACAACCTAATGAATAAGGGATCTGGAAAATCCAGATCCAAATATCAAAACTATCAGAAGAAAATAATTAAGATTAGATTGGAATTAAATGAAACTGAGAACATAAGGACCATTCTGAAGATCAGAAAAACAAAAAGTTAGTTCTTTAAAAATATTGATAAAATCAATACACCCTTGGCCAGATTAACTAGAAACAGAAAAATGAGATTTTCAATAACTTCAATCAGAAAAGAAACAGGGGAAATAATATCAAATGTCACAAAGATTATAAAAAATGATCACTGACTGAAACAAAATAACTCTATGCCCAGACATGTGAAAACATGGAGAAAATGGACCTTTACCTGGAATCACACCACTTCCTTAAACTCAACCAGAAAAAACTAGAAGTTTTGAACATACCAATATCAAGCAACAAAACTGCAGCAACAACAACAACAACAACAAATTTCCAAAGAAGAAAATCCTGGACCAGAATGTTTTAGAACAGAATTCTAAATTCCACAGAAAAAATTCTAAATTCTAATTTTTGTAGAAACTATTCCAAAATCCTCCTCAACATATTATATGAAGCAAACATTGCTGTGATACTAAAGCCAAGAGAGGATCCACCAAAAAAGAAAAACTACAGACCAGTATCATTAATGAATATTGAGACAAAAATATTCAATAAAATCCTAGTAAACAGAATACAGCTACATGTTATAAAAAATAATACATCATAATCAGGTGGCCTTTATCCCAAGGATGCAAACTTTGTTCAACATAAGTGAATCCATAAATTTTAATCATCATATAAATAGAAGCAAAAACAAAGACCATGTTATCCTCTTGATAGATGTAGAAAAGTCATTTGACAAAATTCAGCATTCCTTTCTGACAAGAACACATAAGAAAATAGGCATAGATGTGACATTTCTCAAACTGATAGAGGCCATCTACAACAAACCCAGACCAAACATCCTACTGAATGCAGCAAAACTGAAAGCATTTACACTTACAACTGGAATCAGAGAAGGCTGTCCTCTATTACTACTGCTATTCAACATAGTGTTGGAAGTTCCAGCCAATGCAATCAGGCAAGAGAAGTATGTCAGGCTATCCAAATGTACATAGAGAAGGTCAATCTCTTGCTCTTTATAGATAATATGATCTTATACTTAGAAATCCCCAGGGACTCACTACAGGTTTCTGTGTGTGAACAAAGAATACAGTAATGCCTCAGGATGCAAAATCAATGTCCACAAATCAGTAGCCTTCATATATACTAATAATATCCAAGTTGAGAATCCAATCAAAGACACAGGATTATTCACAGGAGCTTCAAAGAAAATGAAATAACTGTGAAGATATCTAATGAAGGACATGAAAGATCTCTAAAGAGAGAACTATGAAACCCTGAAAAAAGAAACAGCAGAAGACATTAACAAATGGAAGAACATACCGTACTTGTGGGTGAGAAAAACCAACATTGTTAAAATGTCCATACTACCTAAGGTGAGCTACAGACTTAATTCAATACACATCAAAGCACCAGCATTGTACTTTGAGCATGAAAAAATAATACTGTGCTTCATTCTGAACCAGAAAAAAATCTAAATATCTGATGCAATTCAATAAAAACAAATCTGGAGGCATCACAATATCAGACTTTAGATTATACTACAAGTCTACAGTGATCAAATCAGCACTGTCCTGGCACAAACATAGAGATATAAACCTGCGGAATAGAATAGAGAACCTAGAGACAAAAACGGCCATATATTACCATGTGATCTTTGATAAACCAAACAAAAGCATGTGCTGGGGAAAAGAATCCCTAGTTAGTAAACGGTGCTGGGAGAACTTGTTAGCCACATATAGAAGACTGAAATTGTATCTCTCAACATTTATAAAAATTGATTCTTGATGGATAAAAGATATAAATATAAGATAAAAAAATCAAAATCCTAGAATAAAGTGTGGGAAAAACTTAATAACAATGGTCTTGGGAAGCATTTTACAAAGAAGACTTGCCTCGGCAATTGTGGCAACAATGAAAATAAATGAATACGATATGATCAAGCTATAAGCTTCTGAACAGATAAGGGCACCAGGAATCCCTTTTCATTTAGATGTGTTCAGGATCAGAATGGAGATTTACATTATGTAATAGCTTATCCGACATGTTTCTAACAAGAAATGTTATAGCTTGTCTGGCATGTATCTAACAAAAATACTTGGGCAATTTATGTATACTTGTCCTTAACATAATAAAACTTTGATTTACTTTGTGAAACTATACTTATTATCAAAAACGAATTTATTCTTGATGTCTGTTATGTTGATGCCTAAAAATTTTTCATGACATTTTTGAGCATGAAAAATAAAATGAGAAAGATACAATTGTTTTCCACTCTGAAAAGATTAATGTGAAATTGCTTATTTGATAATTTTTCAGAGTTTTTTTCTGAATATTTAATTTTCTTTTAATTTGGTCAGCCAAACTTTTGAATCCATAGCAGTTTTTGCAAAACAGTTTTCTTTTCTAATATCTTCTTTTGATAGTCTCTACCAATTCACCTACTTTCCTACTTAACTATTCAAGTGTTTGTGAAGAATTATTTATGTGAATAAAATATTATTTCTCCTATGTGCAGAGAAAAACTTGAATCATGGATAAAATATGTAACACTTAGAGAAAGTTTTCATATTTTAAAATGTTGCTAAAATAAAGATATTTAAATCTCTACTGTTTCACTTACTAAATGAGTGACTTAGGCCAAATTACTTACTTTCCTCTACCTCAATTTTCTGACCTATAAAATGGGACAAAAGGAATACCTACCTCTTAGGTTTTTTAAAAGAATGAATAAGATAATTCACAGGATGTATTTAGTACACATCCTGGCCCATACTAAATGTTATAAATATACTGTTAATGGGGAATAGTGGGAATATGGATGACTAGAAGCAGCTTTCCCCATAGGCTCATGCCCAAAGGAAGAGATATTGGACTGAAGTGGATGGAAGCCAAATGATAGGAGCTCCACACTGAGAGGATTGCATGAGGTACACATCACTCAGGCTGAACCTTGGGGCAAGAAACAAGAAAGTAGAAGAGAAACAACAGATATGAGCCCAGCTCCCAGAGGAAGGGAGACCCCCCTCCCCCAAACAAAGACCCCTCTCTTTCCTGCCCTTCAGGACAACTTATGAGCCCCGTGGTAGGTGACCAGTCAGCCAGCAAACTGGGTTCAAAAGTCTCCTTACCTTATTCCACAGGAGTGAAGTTGCTAAGTCTCATTCCTCCTTCATTATTGAGGTCTCACCTATGAGGCTGGGCCCCATTCTGTCTGGAACAAAAGACAAAATATTTTTCCTGCAAACCTGAGAACCCAGATCTCCCTTACTCCACCCTACTTGCTGGAAGGACTGCCTCCGAGGCTGGGGAAGTCTGCTGGCCACCAAGCTACAGCGTGAGAATAGTAGTCAGCAGTCTAAGCTTTTGTGGGGAGAGGGTGAGATACCCACCTTCAGCTCCTCAGGAATTCTCAGGCAGCTCTGTTTTCTGCCCTTCATGCAACTTCTGAGCTGCATTGGAAGGGGCAGTGCTTAAATGACTTTGACTTATGACTGAACTTTGGAACAGCTCTCTCCTCCAGGCATGGCTCTCCAAGCTTGATTAGATGGACAGGCAGGTGTCTAAGTGACTTTGGACCGAATTTTGGATGTTTGGCATCCACCAGACAGGGCTCTGTGAGCTCAATTGGTTGGGCAGGGCCGAGATTTAAGCATCTTTGGACTGAACTTTGGACCTGTCCCCTCTGGCAGGTGGGACTTCCTGAGCTCAATTTGGTGTGTGGGTTGGTGTTTAAGTGACTTTGAACTGAACTTTGGACCTCTGGTCTTCACCAGATAGGGCTCCCTGAGCCCAACTGGGTGGGTGGGGCCAAGTTTTAAGCGACTTGGGACTGAACTTTGTATTAGTACACACCACCAGGTGGAGGCTTCCTGAGCTCAATTGGCTGGGTGAGGTTGGAGTTTAAGCAACTTTGGACTGAACTTTGGATTAACACTTTCCACTGGGGGGAGGCTTTCTGACTTCAATTGGGTGGGGGCTGTGCCTGGTGCCTGAACAACTCTTATCTACTTTAGAGCTATGTCCCCTGCTGGACACAACTCTAAAGTAGAGCTTGACTAGGCAGGCAATGCCCAGTGCCTGAGTGACTTTGTCTGAGCTCTGGTCCTACACTGTCTACAGAGCTGCAGAACTCAAAGCTCCATTGGCTAGACAGTATCCAGCACATGAGCATCTCTCCTGAACTCTGGGCAAGTGCTGTCAGCTAGACAGCCTCCTGAGCTTTATTTGGTGGGTGGAGGAAGCATAGACAGAGCAATTTTTTTTTTTTTTTGATACAGAGTCTCAAACTGTCACTCTGAGTAGAATGTTGTGGCACCACAGCTCACAGCAAACTCAAATCAAACTCTTGAGCCTAAGCAATTCTCTTGCCTCAGACTCCCAAGTAGCTGGACTACAGGTGCCCACCACAATGCCTGGCTATATTTTGGTTGTAGCTGTCACTGTTGTTTAGCAGGCTGGGCTGGATTCAAACCCAACAGCTCCAGTGTATGTGGTTGGCACCCTAACTGCTTGAGCTAGAGGTGCCAAGCCTTTGATTGAAACTCTGAGCCAGTATCGCCTACTGATTCTTGTTCCTCTAGAAACAGTCTGGAGCTGCAGATTCACCACTTGTATGCCTTTGTTAGTGCAGGAGTGGCACTGCAACAGTGAGGAGTGGACCCATCAGGGAAAACCTATGAATTCAACTAAAAAAGTATAATTAATATATTTTTAAAAAGAAAAAAAGAGAAAAAAAAAAACTAAAAATACTCTTGAGGAGTAATCAGTTGAAGAACTCTGGCAACATGAATGATCAGAGTACATCAAGTCCCCCAAGGAATGACAAAGGAGATATAACAGAAGATGCC
>CAUYRH010097446.1:0-10181 GCA_963574655.1 Perodicticus potto
TGAGCTGTGATGCCATGGCACTCTATCCAGGGTGACAGTTTGAGGCTCTGTCTCAAAAATAATAATAATAATAACTTTAACCTAGTAAATTCTAATTGTTTGAAGATTTCTTTGGGTTTTCTATCAATGTTAGTTTTTTCCATTCAATTCTTACCAATTGTTTTTCTTGTCCTATTGCTCTGGCTGGGACCTCCAAAGCAATGGTAAATAGATGTGAAAGCAGATCTTTAAAAGAATCTTTAAATTTTTTTATTCTTAAATGTGATACTTGCTGCAAGATACCCTTTAATAAGATTCAAGAAGTTTGGCAGTGCCTGTCGCTCAGTGGGTAGGGAGCCCGCCACATAAACTGAGGCTAGTGGGTTCAAACCCAGCCCAGGCCTGCTAAAACCAACAATGAAAACTGCAACAAAAAAAAAATAGCCAAGTGTTGTGGTGGGTGCCATAATCCTAGCTACTTGGGAGGCTGAGGCCTGAGAGTCGCTTAAGCCCAAGAGTTTGAGATTGCTGTGAGTTGTAACACCATGACACTCTACCCAGGGCGACAGCTTGAGACTCTGTCTCAAAAAAAAAAAAGGTTCAAGAAGTTCATGGGAGGTTCTGTCATGAACAGAAGTTGGATTTCCTAAAATACCTTTTCTACAACTTTTACATTGAACACATCATTTTTTCTCTTAATGTTTATATGGAAATGATGTAGATTCCCTAAGGTTGAACTTAAGTTCTGTTCCTGGAATACACCCAGCCTGGTCGTTATGCACAACTTCAAATGGGGCATCAGATATATCATCCTTAATTTATCTTCCAGGCTTCACCTGGTAGCTCCAGCCCATGAGTCTCCACCCCAAGCTGGTCAGGCAGAACAGCTGAGCCATCTCCCTGGTGGCCTGAGTCCCTGCACAGACCATAGCCAGGCTGGCTGCCTCCCTCTGCTCCCCACAGCCCAGCTGCTCGGCCACAAGACCCGTCTTCTCTTTCAGAATCACAGCAACTCTGATGTAGTTTCCATCAACTGCAATGTGAGGCTGGCCCCCAACCAGGAAATCAATTTCCATCTGCTGGGGAACCTGTGGTTGAGGTCCCTAAAAGCAGTAAGTAGAGTCCTCAGGCTGGGCTGGAAGGAAGGGGCTGGCTTCCAGGAATCTTCCACCTGGGGCTTCTTGGGGAGGGGGCAGGAAAGAAGCTTTCAGGGCCAGCTTCTGATGAGTGCTCTGATTACACAGCTGAATTTCAAGTCCATGAAAATTATGGTCAACGCAGCCTTGCAGAGGCAGTTTCACAGTCCCTTCATCTTCCGGGAGGAGGATCCCAGCCGTCAGGTGAGCCCCTGGGACTCCTGTAGATCTGGGCATTGACCCCGGCCAGCTTGGAAAGGGTGACCCTGCCCATGGAGCTTTCCTGCACCCCCTGCCCGACCGTTACAGCAGGAGAAAGTCAGGCAGCATCTGAGGAGAGAAAAAAAGCAAGACAAGTGGGTCTTCAGGGGCAAAATTGGGGAAGGC
This sequence comes from Perodicticus potto, assembly GCA_963574655.1. NCBI lineage: Eukaryota > Metazoa > Chordata > Mammalia > Primates > Lorisidae > Perodicticus > Perodicticus potto. Next base: position 1,503 of record CAUYRH010097446.1, read on the forward strand.
TCTGCTCCCTGAACCACAACTGCACCATTGGGATGGGGAGGAAAGGAAACCCAGGTATTTGACACTAGAGGAAATGGAAATTGGAGCCCAGGCCTATCTGCTTGGGAGTGCTCACTGATTTCTGCCCAGAGCAGGGAGGCTGTCTTGGGCAGGCTGGGAGTCTGGAATAAACATCCACCCCTCTCCTCTCCATCCATCCATACCTCAGCTTGCAAGTCTGGTGCAAACTGAATTTGTGAAACCAAAGGATGTCTCTGCATTGAGACTGTTCACTGGATAAAACCAGACTGTTACAGATTACACTGGGTTAAACTGGGTTCCAGGAATGGGGTGAGGTTCTGTGAGATGCCCTCCTGGGGCAACAGGAAGTTGGGTATTAGAAATCTGATCCTGTGAAAAATAGATGGGGCAGCTGGGTGTGGGACGCTGCTGCCCTCCACTGGCCACGTCCTGGAGACGATGTCTTGGAGATGCTGGCCCGTGCTCAGGGTGCATTGCAACAGAGGCCTAGAACACGCAGCCACCCCCAGGGAGATGCCCAGAGCAAACCAGGGAAGGTCAGAAACAGCCCTTAATCAACCAACCAAGTGAAAATCAAACAGGCTGGGGTGGGGGGAATACCAGACAGGGGGCTAGCAGGTGTACAAGCCCAGAGGCAGCTCAGGGGACCCACCTAAGGAGCATTTTTTTGTTTGTTCATTCATTTGGTGGCCCCACAGATGACAGAGGGATAAATTAGGCAGATAGGAAAACAACAAGTGGGTGTGAGAAACGGAGGGAGCACTGACCCTGGGGGTGGGGCTGTCAGGGAAACTTTTCTAGAGATAGTCTCTTTGAATGGAAAGGTATGTTGGAATTTTCTAGGCAGCCAAGGGAGGGGAGGTATGGTACAGGCACCCCCAGCACACACACAGACTATCCCTCTCCCCACACTGGTGTGTGTCTTCTGGTGAATTCTTCTTTCACCCCACCCCCACCCACCCCAGGCCCTCTTATCTCCTCTGGATGCCTCACTGCACTTTTAGAAACCCAGCAGCCCCCTGATTAGGCCCCTGCATGCAGGGCTCTGGGCTAGGGCTGAGGAGGCAGAGCAGTGTCCCAGGCTTCAGAGGGAGAAAGCGCACATATAAGGGACCTGCGGAACACTGTGATAGACTCTCCCCAGTTAGGTCACTCACTCCTCGCAGCACTGAGAGGTGCATCCTGCAGCCCCCACCATTCACATCTGTCAGCTCCGGGCCACGTGAGACAGAGCAGCACTGGCTTGGAGCTGACTGCGAGGCAGTGGCCATAGCGGGCTCTCCGAGCTGCTGAGGGGATGCATCCACCCAGCATGTTTGCTGAGCTCCCACTGTGTTCCAGGCACTGCTCCAGGGAATGAGGATAGAGCAGGAGTAAACCAGACAAAGCCTCTGCCCTCCTGAAGCTGGCTGGCATGCTCAATGGGAAGAAAGGCAGTGATCACAAATACGTACATTATCCAGCGGTGATGAGGACTTCCCAGAAGGAGCACATACGGAAGGGTGGACTCGGGGGTGCTATTTTATAGGGGGCTGGGGAGTGGGGGGAAACCTCACCAATAAAGTGTCATTAGGCAGAGACCGTGAGTGATGCTGGAGTATCTCGTGGCCATCTGCAGGCAGAGGCCAGAGGTGGGAGCTGAGCAGAGTGGGGGGTGAAAGATGAGGCCAGTGAGGTCAGTGGTGGGGCAGAGAGCACAGGGCCCTGCAGGCTGGGGCAAGACTTACCTGTGTGAGATGGGGACACCCAGTCGCTGAAGTGAGCAGAGACCAGGTCTGCCCCCCTGCTGAGAGGGTCCCTCCAGCAGGCTGCAGGGGGGAGGCAGAGCAGGGAGGTGGCCAGACGGCTGTGGTGGCCTCCAGAGGAGATGCAAGTGCTCAGACCCAGGATGGAAGTCGGGGGGCTGACAGGGAGGAATGATGGCCACACCCCCGGTGTTTTGAAGGGAGAATGGACAGCCTCCTGATGGGTTCCATATGGGTGTGACAAGAAGGGACAGCAAGCAACTTGTGACATCTGGCCTGAGCAACAGTGAGAAGGGACGATGCTGCCACTGGCTTTAATGAGAAAGTGGTGGCAGGAACAGGTTTGAGGTGAGGAGGAGGACAGTCAAGAGTTCGGTGTAGGCAGAGGATGCAGGCAGAAGAGAGAAAGGTGAGAGGGGTCAGTGTGTAGCTGGTGGAAACCACAGGGCTGAGTCCATGCGGGACTGCTTCATGCCTTCATGGGCCTGGGCACCTTTGCCTTTGGGGCCCCTTGCTCCATAGAAAAATACTAAAAACTATGTTTTACAACCATGTTGGTATAAAGACAAATAAATGTATAATTCAGGTGAGACTGTATTCAGGTTTTTTCTTCTAATTTTAAAAGAAATGCAAGCATTTTCATGGGCCCCTATGAGTGTTATGGCTCCTGGGTCCATGTTTGCTATGACTCATGTCGGCCCCAAATTCACCCAGGGAGTAAGTAGAAAAGGAAGAGGACCAAGGAGTGAACCATGGGACACACCAACATTTAGGCATTTGGGAGACGATGCAGAAGCAGCAAAGAAGAGAGAAAGAGTAGGCAGCTTGGTAGGAGAATCCAGGGAGAGTGCTGTGCCCGAGGCCAAAAGCAGAGTGTCTCAAGGAGGCAGGACCTGCGTGGCTCAAGTGTCCACTATGCCTGCACAGCTGGTTGCCCTGAGGCCTCAGCTGGCATGTGCCACCCATCCCTCTGGCCTGCCCCTGAGGAAAGGGGTGCCACTCTGCCCTGCCACTGCTATTCCCTGCCCTGCTGCTCTGCCCGGGCTGCACCCCAGCCCCACAAAAGTAATGCCTTTGGTCTGGCCTATCCCACCCCTTTGCAGATCATGTTTGAGGTCTCCAAGCAGGAAGACTCGCAGATCCCCATCTGGATCATCGTGGGCAGCACACTGGGAGGCCTCCTGCTGCTGGCCCTGCTGGTCCTGGCACTGTGGAAGGTGAGGACCTGCAGGGTAGGATGAAGCAGCAGCCTGGTCGCTAGTCTAGGCCTGGGGTTCCAGCCTCTGGGATCTGTGGCCTGGGCCACATTCTCCTCTCCATGGGTATCACCCACCCAACCTCCTCCCTGAGCTTGAGGGCTGCCACAGCATCTAGCCCCTGACCACGGTGGGCAGATTGGTTAAGGCCAACATAGGGCACTCACACTATGGCTCTGATCCTTTTGTGGTCCCTTTGAGAACCTGATGAAAACCAAGCTTCTCTTATCAGAAAAAGAACGAAAAGCATACAACTACACAAAATTTCTCTAACAATATCAGGCCATTAATAAACTTCACAAACCCCTTCTCTGTCTTTGAACCTCTGGTTAAGAACTGCTGATTTCAACCTCCTGTTAGGAATGAAGTGACAGAGGCTCAAAGAGGGATATTGGCTGGTGCAGGATCACACAGCAAGATGGTGGGAACCAACATCCTTTTCCCCAGGGATCCATCACTCTGTTCTAGTCCACACAGGCGTTCTGGGGTCAGGGATGGTCAGAGTGAGCTGGGGTATTCAGGGAAACCCTCTCAAGGAGGAAGCCTGAGAGGGGTCATGGCGGGTCAGTAGGAAGAGGCAGGCCTTGTCCTTTCTGTCCACCTCTAAGACTTCTCCCTTTGCCTCCCCACAGCTTGGCTTCTTTAAAAGTGCCAGACACAGAAGGGAGCCTGGCCTGGACCCCACCCCCACAGTACTGGAGTGAGGTTCCAGAGGCTTCGCGTTGATGAGGGCCAGGATACCAGTCCTGGTGGTGAGCAGGCCCAGGCCCAGGCCCCACGGAGCTGGAGCAGAGAGAACGCCAGCTGGCTTTGCACTTGACCTCATCTCCTGAGCAGTGGTACCTGCTCCTTCTAGAATGGAACTCAAGTCGGCTTTAAGGGGAACTGCCCTACTAGGAGGCTGGGACAACACCAACACAGATCCTTAGGGACTTAAAGGGATCTCCCTCCCCAGGCCCATTCCAAGACCTTTCCTGGGCTCTGTGGAGGGCATTTGTTGCCCAACCACTAAGGTGCTAGGAATTCCTAATCATCTCCATCCTCCAAAGAAACCCAGGGAGGAGGACTGTGTATACAAACCCACTCTGCACACACTGCAGGCCTCTAGTTCCAAAAGGACCCAAGGGACAGCAGATCTGAATGCTGCCATGTCCTCCCCCCACCCACCCTGCCATTGTTTCCCAAGTCACATTCCCCCCCTTGCCCATAGATAGGCCCAGGGCCTCCGCATGAATGAACCTTGAGCCCTAGGGTTTGATGATAACAGCTGTGGGCCAGGCATGAAATAAGACTTGAATGTGGAGACTCATGGAGTGACAGCTGGCAAGTGGGACTCAGGATACTGGCACCACCCTGAGATAGAGGTAGCCAGGCTCTCTACCCACATACTCCCCGACGGGTTCACAGCCTTCCGTGCTCCTAGCTGCCACCTCTCCCGGGCTACTTTTGTTCCTAAGTACCTCATGCGAAGCGTGTGGATGACAGTCCCTGGGGCTCCCCGCTTCCACTTGTCTTCCCACTGCAGTTGATATGCTGGCCTGGCTGCAGCAGGGAAGCAGGAATAGGGGTGGGGAGCCTCGCCTCCCTGTGTCACCCTCCCTGCACACACACTGCCTCCCATTCCTCCCTCCTGCCCGTCAGTGCACGGGAGTAGGGCCCAGCCGGTGCTGTTAAGCAGTCCTCTCTGGAATGCACTGAATAAAGCCCGTGCAAGGACCCTGGAGCCTGTGCAGCCTCAGTGACAAGTATCTCACCCACCAGCCCATGGGACAAGTGGTATGGCCAATGGTGGCACCCCAAAGACAAGGGGCATGCCTGGTGCCCAGCAGAATAATTTATGCTTTTAACCTTATTTCCAGGTAGAAATGAAAGGATATACATCAAAGGCACATGTCCCCCGTGTGTAGTACGACCTTCACTGTCGTAAATGTTTTTAAAAAATGTTTTTAAAATATAGTGTTTAAAAACAACCAAGGCACTGACATCCCATTCTGTGGGCACGGGGTGTCTCAGTGAGCTATGCTATTCTTTGATGAGGAAGAGGTAGATGAGGGGCTCTCTGCTTCCTTCCTAGTATCTGTTGGGAGGGGACGTCTTGCTCCCTACAACATGCCCTCCGAGTGGCTGCCTGGCCTCTGTGTGATACCTCCACTGGTAGAGCACTGTCTCCCTCCCAAGATCACCCATTCCATTTTAGCCAGTGTGGATGGCTAGAACCCAAATGTTTCACTGTAGCTTCTGCCCTTAGTTCCAGCCCTGTCCTCTCATGCCTCCCAGACTTCTCCAAGATGGAGTTTCACTGTTACACTCCGACTTCTAGTTTCTTCTCAACACACAGGCTGCTTTTAAAACAAAGTGTCTCCTTTTCTATTCCTGCACCATTCACTTCTTGGAATCCCAGTAAGTAGAACCTTCCACATAGATGAGGACATTCAAAACCAGAGAGAGAACCCTAGGCCCCACAGCAATACTAGACTAAACCAGGACTGCTGTCTCCCAATCCAGACTCTGTCATTCTAGCTCAGCATCCCAACGGCAAAAATGGTGAAACTAAAGTCTGAATATTAAAACTAGTTTTCAGCTGGACAGTGGTGCATACCTGTAGTCCCAGTTACAGGGGACGGTAACTTGAGCCCAGGAATTTGAGACCAGCATGGGCAAGGAAGTGAGACCCTGTCTCAAAAGAACAAAAATCCCCTTTTCCTTCTGACACAACCAGTAGAAGACGTTAAATCATATTCCATTTCAGTCATCACCTTATGAATGGGCAACCTGGCTAAGTGAGAATTAATGAGCCCACACTCAAAAGTGCATCATTTGATTCTGTACCAAGGCTTCTGCTCAGATCCCATCAGATCTGAGAGAATGCTATTTTTAGAGGTTGAAATTAATTTTTTTAGAAACTGCCATGTATGATAACACTGCAGGCAAAACAATGTATCTGCAGGTCAGATGCAGCCCGGAGGCCACTAAATTGCAACCCCTGATGTCGGGGTCAGAGGCAGGTAGCCTTTATCCCCAGGACTCCACATCCCTCCACACCCTTCCCCAGGCCTCCACTAAGACCAACTAAATGGTCAAAAGGTACTGAAATTGACAGACTTGTATCTTCAAGTGCTTTAGGCCAGTGGTGCTCAACCTTCCTAATGCCGTGGCCCTTTAATACAGTTCCTGTGCGTTGCGACCCACAGGTTGAGAACCGCCGCTTTACGCCTAGTGTTTTATCAATCCTTCAAATCTCCAGGACTAGGAGTGCCTGGCAGGGCAAACAAAGACGACGCATCTTATGGGGAGCAAAGTCTCAGGCTAAAGCAGTGTTTCACAATCCTGGCTGCACATTAGACATTAGAATCCCTTGGGAGCTGTAAAAGATACTGATGCGAGGGCCTCACCCCCTAGGGATTCAGATTTCATTGATTGGAAGAGGGGCCCAGTTTGTTGCTTTCAAGCTTCCGCAGGTGATTCTTATTTGAGTTGGGCTCAACAAGAAAGTGAACATATAGGCTAGAAAATGAAGAGACAAAGGGTTAAGGTGCCCAGGTGACTTCCCATGAATACTAGGAACTCCACTGTCATCATTAGTGTCATGCAAGTTATCTGGGCTCTAGCCCAGAGTCTGGAAGTCCTTATTACATCAAGTCTGGGTGGGGAGAGATTTTGCCCAGTTTTCTAGGGTCCTCCGAACCCCAAGGGGGCTCTTGGTGGAATTGGACACATCTGCTTTTGTCTGGAAGGAAAGTTCAACAGCCGTCTCTGAGGACAATTTTGGCATTTAGAGGCAAGTGGCCCAAAGATGCAACCTCAAATCAACATTAAAACCATATTGCAGTTCACAGATGTACATTATCATTCACAGAACACTGATGTTCTATCAGACAGTTAAAAATATCATGGAGCTAAGGCTGTGTTAACAGGAAATATAACCAACTTTCAAATGCATTGTCCTTTAAAAGCATTATTGGCCCACCATAGACACCACTCTAAATAAACTTAGATATTCTGGAGAAATACACAACTGGGGCAATATCTGACTCTTGTAAATCAAATTACCAACAGAAGATAGTTTTAGAATTTGGTCCATGGACTGTCAGAATTTCTAAGTTCTAGGGTAGCAAAAGAGACAGACAGGAGCTGTGAGGCAAGATGTGCAAGACATTCCGGGTGGCTTCAGAGGGGATTCTGACAGTGTGCCAGCAGACCCTTGCCCATTTTGAGTCCCTACCAATCAGATGGGAACAGGTCCTCAGAGAAGATACAGAAGCTGTGGGGCAGCTTGGGAAGATTCAAGAGAGGCCTTTCTACAGCATTCTAGGGAAGTGGAGTATCCCTCAGGTCCAGTCAGCAAAGAGCGAGAAAGGAGAATCTTGACAGGAGTGCTGCTCCTTTCTGGCCTTAGATGGCACGGGCATGCAATAGCAGTGGGCTTCCAGAACTGCCTCCGTCAGAACCATCAAAGGCTACATTCTACCTCAGACCTCACAGAACCAATTTCCATGAGGTAATTCTGAACACATTAAACTTCACAGAACCGGCGGTGTAGAGCCACAATGTTCTGCTATTCCCTAACCTCCAATAACAGCTTCTTAAACAGTCTGGCCCTCTTAGCTGTCCTTCCACATTGGAGCCTATCTTGAGGGCAGCAACAATTAAAACAAATCCCCAAAGGGTGCCATGGTGCAAACAGTGGAATTTCTGAGCTTTATTTTTGTTAAGGAAGGTAGTGTTTCCTAACAAGGCAGGTATCCAGGTGGAAACAGCAAAATGCAAAAACAAACACAAAGTATGGACTAACTCTGCCCAGGGAAATAGGGAAGATCTTCTCAGACCTTTCCTTCGCTAGAGGTCTCTACAAGACAAACTGCTACCTCCATCGATATACAAGAGGTTTTAGCATCAGTGTTCTCCCAGAATAATATACTACATTTGAGTCAGTCCCTCTGGCTTCAAGCCCAGGACGCCAAGCAGTCTGTAATATAAACGGTTGGCTCAATCATGTTCCTTTCCTGACATAATGATTCACTGCAATCATGCCTCACACCCAGAAAGAGGTAGCCAGGTATCTCTACCACCCAAAAGTGCCTTAGGCACTTGAAATAGCCATTAGTAATGAATGGTCCCCTGTTTTCATTCACCACTACACTGGCCTTTGCTTTTATCTTCAGCTTCTTAACCCCCAAATTACCTTTATGTTAATAAACATCAATCAGGTTCAAAGGGCGGGCAGTCAAGCTTAATCGGCCACATTAAAATCAGCAGTGTTTCTGTGTCACTGTCTATTATATTAGCTTTAACATCACATTAAAGTAGGACAGCATGTCCCAAAACAGAAACTGAAACAGGAACAAGGTTGACTGGTTTAGCGTGGAGAGGACCTGGGCTCTACAACTTTTGTCTAAACTGTACCTAGCAAATTCACCAGGTTTGAAAGCAGAATATGGGCAGAAAATTGTTTTTGTTTTTGTTTTTTTTTTTTTTGAGACAGAGCCTCAAGCTGTCACCCTGGATAGAGTGCTGTGGCATCACAGCTCACAGCAACTTCCAATTCCTGGACTCAAGCGAGTCTCTTGCCTCCATCTCCCAAGTAACTGGGACTACAGGCGCCTGCCACAACGCCTGGCCATTTTTTGGTTGCAGCCGTCATTGTTGTTTGGCGGGCC
>CAUYRH010097447.1:0-32808 GCA_963574655.1 Perodicticus potto
GTACCAGACTGCTTGTCAGTGTTGAGAGCCCGTTACTGGCTAAATATGAAAATTGCCTCTTTTAATACTTATTTACAGTCACTATGGTTCTCATCTTACAAAAGGAAGACTGAAGTGTCACCTTACTAGTTAGTCATAGCAAAATTGACCAGGCGTGGTGGCTCACGCCTGTAATCCCAGCACTGTGGGAGGCTGAGGTGGGAGGATTGCTTGAGTTCAGGAGTTTCAGACTCTTGTCTAAGCAAGAGTGAGACCCCTAGCTCAGGAAAAAAAAAATAAAAAAATAAAGAAAAACTCAGCCAGGTACTGTGGCCAGCGCCTGTAATCCCAGCAGCTTCAGAGGCTGAGGCAGCAGGATGCCACAGCTCAAGTCTGAGGTTGCAGTGAGCTACAACACCGTTGCACTCTGCTCAGGGCATAGGGTAGAACTCTGTCTCAACAACAACAACAAAAAAAAAAACAAGGCAACTAGTCATAGCAAAACTGGAGTTTTCAACTCAGTTCTGAGATGGCTCCAAAGCTCTGAGTTTTACATTGTATCACACTGTTTTCCTTGTTGCTCCCAATTATGCCTCTTACAAACTTTGGAGTAGAATGTCATGGCCTGGAGATGAATAGCAAATATTTTTTCAAGTCCAGTTTTCAGTTCCAGCTCTATAGCTCCCAAAACATGTAAGAAAGAAAAGCCTCGGATGACTCCCTGATTGAAGTCCTAACTCCCAGCACCTCAGAACGTGACCTTCTTTAAAAACAGGAAGCTGTAGAATGTAATGAGTCCACTTAAACTGAGGTTACAACAAGGCGGTCTGCTAATTCAATATGACTGGTGTACTTGTAAGAACAGAAGGATACTGGGTGGATGCACGAGGGTGGAAAGATGTGTGAGGCATTGCAATGCTGCAGCTGCCAGCCAAGGAGTGGTAAGGGTTCCCAGCAAGGCAGAGCTGGGAAGGCACAAGGAAGGTGTCTCCCCCCTATAGGCTTCAGAGAGAGCATGAGCCAGATGACATCCTGATTTTGAACTTCTAGCCTCCAGAAAACAACAGACAATAAATTTCTATTGTTCTAAGGCACCCAGTTTGTGGGACTTCATTACAGCAGCCCCAAGAAACCAACACACTGCCCTCTCCCCAGAGTTGGAGGGGCAGCTGGAATAAACAAAGGATGTCTCTTTTGTGGGTTTTCACCACTCTGGCCCCAGAGAGTTAGGCTCCTTGTTGTCTCTGCTGTGATCGTGTGAACAGTCATGACAATGAGACCGAGGCAGACACTGTCGGCTCCCTTCCGACAGCCATCCTTCCCCGCTTTCGCTAACAGACCCCCTATTTGCTCCGCTATTGGCCCCTACAGACTTCATGGGCCACTCTAATTCCATGACCACATGGACTTCACGCATTTGGAAGGATGCTCCGATTGGACTCACCAACCTGAAATAGCTCCTTACAGCCCGTCTTGCTGGTCACACTACGTAGAAGTTCAGGAATCTACTAGGTTTAGCTGTCCACATGGCTAAGCCCAAATGAAACTTTTGCATCCTGCCTTGTCAGACTGAAAGGAAAGAGTAAGTGATTCATCCACCAACTCAAAAAAATTAATAGGTTTGAAGCTTGCGCTGGCGTAGCTACCGACACTTACTAACATCCCAACAATAGCATCCTGGCTTCTCCTCTCCCTCCTTCAAAACAAACTGGCGGATGGGCACATTTGAAAATGTGTCTTACCATTCAAATCAAACTTGATAGTTTTGTTTTTTAATGTCTTTTTCCATACCGTATGATTCCATTTATGCAAAATTCAAAAGCAGGCAAACTAGTATACACTGTGAGAAGTGAGAAGTTACCTGTGGTGAGGAGGCCGCAGGGGTGCTAGTGATGTCGTCTTCTTTGAGCTGGGTGCTGGCCAAACAGACGTGTTTTATAATGCATGCAATTCGTGCTTTTCTGTATCTGTGTTACATTTCAATAATTTTTTAAAAAAGATCTTATTTTAGCTCACACTAACTTGAGTGTCTTTTCTTCCATAGCACCATGTCCGCTTGAGTTCATCCTAAAACGGCACCTCTTGGAAGGCTGAGCTTAATAAAGCATCTGCTTAAGTAACAGCAGGATGGGAACCTAGACCCCAGCTGTTAGCTATTGCCCTGGATCAGGTCTGCCTCCCTGACCCTCTCCCTACTAAGGCACTGCTTTCTAGGAGTTCATGGCCACTTCCTAATTCATATTTTGTTTTGTTGTTGTTGTTTGTTTTGTTTTGAGACAGTCTCACTCTGTTGCCCTGGGTAGAGTGCCATGGTGTCATAGCTCACAGCAACCTCAGACTTCTGGGCTCAAGCAATCCTCTTGCCTCAGCCTCTCCAGTAGGTGGGACTGCAGGCACCTGACACAATGCCTGGCTAGTTTTTCTATTTTTCGTAGAGATGGGGTCTAACTCTTGCTCAGGCTGGTCTGGAACTCCTGAGCTCAGGCAATCCACCCACCTCAGCCTCCCAGCATGCTAGGATTACAGGCATGAGCCACCATACCAGGCCCTTAGTTCACTTTTTAAAAAGATTTCTTTCTAATTTTTGCTGAAAACGTTCTTACAAAAAAAGGTATTCCTGTTTCACATGAGAAGACATGAGGGCTGTTTCACCTGAGCTGGGATCTTTGAATATTGAGCTTCTATCTTACATAATCCTCACCCCCATCACACCTGATTCCCTTGAGTTAAATGTATTAAACTGATCCTTTGTGTGAGTAAAGGCATTGCTTTCAAAGGTGATCAGTAAGCAAAGGACAACGTGCTTTCCCATCTGCACACATTCTGCATCAGCTCTCAGGGGTGTTCACTATTATGTCTAAAGCAGTTGTGAATACATAAAATACAGTTATCAGGGGAACTGCTCATTACACATTATATCATGTGATACTTCCATCTCAATTCAAGAACGAACAAACAAAACACCTCAAGATATATATCTGCACACAGATGCCTGGTGTCATTTTGCTCACCCTCAGCAGCCAGGACTTATAACATGTTGGTAATTAATTGAAAATTTTCACCTAAAGCTTTCAATTCAATTTGAGATTCTTGGTCAAATATCAAAATATACCCAAGTTTTCTTGGTTTTCCCAATGGGAATTGCTTTTGTGAAGAAAATCTCATTCATTTGGTACACATCCCTTCATTACTGCATGCTAAACTCTGTGGCTGGTTCAAATAGTACATATCATTTGAAGAGTTTAAAATTTACCAAGGGACAGAAAAATGTGAAAGTATTACTCTAAGACAAAGCAGACAGTGTAAAGTACCAAAATAGAGGAACTGAGGTCAGGACCCAATCCCTGAAGGACATAATGTTTAGTCTTGAAGAATAGCTTGGATTTTAAAGGTGGAAATGGAGAAGAAAGAAGGTCATTCCAGGGAAATGGAGTAACTTTAGAAAATGTGGAAGAGGAAGGAAGACAGATCAGGGAACTACGGGAACATATTAAACAATGTGGCCAGAGCCTCAAGTAGGAAAAGATAGTGGGAGTTAATACAGTCTGGTGAAGGGGAGTGGAAGCTAGATACTGAAGAGTTTGGATTGAAAGATTAAAAAGATCTCTGAAGCAAACAGGACTGAAAGAGCACTGTTAGCAGGCTTGTGTATGTGTGTTGACGTGTGCATCCATGTTTGTTAAAATATACCATAAAGTTTACCATTTTAACCCTTCAAATACATGATTCAGTGGCATTAAGTACATTCACCTCATTGTGTAACCATCACTAGATCCAACTCTGTAACTTTGCATCTTCCTGCATTGAAAGTCCCTGTTCCCTTCCTCCAGCCCTTGGCAACCACCATTCCACCTTCTGTTACTGTGAAACTGTGAATTTGACTACCCTAGATACCTCACACGAGTATATGGGCAATACAATATTTATTCTTTTGTTGCTTATTCCATTCATCATAAAATCTTCAAATTTTATCCATGTTGTAGCATATGCCAAAATTTTCTTCCTTCTGAAGACTGGAGAATATGCTATTGTATGGATATACCACATTTTGTTTATCCCTTTATATCCCTTGAGTTGCTTCTACCTCTTGGCTATTGTGAACAATACTGCTATGAACATTATGAACAAATATCTGTTTGAGTCTCCTCTTTCACTGAGTTTGGGTCTATATCCAGAAGTAAAATTGCTGAGTCATATAGTAATTTTATGTTTAATGTTTTGAGGAATCACCCTACCATTTTCCACAGTAGCTATGCCATTTAACCTTCCCACAGACAGGGTACAAGGTTTCTAGTTTCTCCACATCGTCACTGACACTAGTTATTTTCTGGTTTTTTGGTAATTGCCATTCTAATGGGTGTGAAGTAGTGTCTCATTGTGGTTTTGAGTTGCACTTCCTTAATGATTAGTGATATTAAGCATCTTTGCATGTGCTTATTAGCTATTATATATTCACTTTGGAGAAATGTCTATTGAAGTCCTTTGCACATTTTTAATTGGTTGTTTGTTTTATTGTGGTTGAGTTGTAAGAACTCTTTCTACATGCCAGATATTAATCTCTATCAAGCACATACAATTTATAAATATTTTCTCCCATTTCATAAGTCACCTTTCTACTTTGTTGAGAGTACCCTTTGATGCACAAAAGTTTTTAATTTTAGTGGCATCTAGCTTAATCTTAGAGCCAGGCTTTGGAAAGTGGACTTGAGAGCAGCTTCGTCCATCACACAAAGAAAAAGTAGGTTTGCCCTTTGGCAGTTCCTCAAAAAACTAAACATAAAATTGCCTTAACACCCAGAAATCCCACTTCTAGATGCAGACCTAAAAGAATTGAAGACAAGGACTCAAACAAGTACTTATTCACCAGTGTTCATGGCAGCATTGCTCACAATAGCAAAAAGATGAAAACAACCCAAATGTCTATGGACAGATAGATAAATGAAATGTAGTGTATGCATATGATGGAATATTTTTCAGTCATAATGGAAGTGAACATCTGACACACGTTATGACATAGATGAATTTCAAAGACACTATGATAAGCTAAACAAGTCGCAAAAAAGCCAATAAGGTGTGATGTCATGTATATGAGGAACCTAGATTAGTCAAGTTCATAGAATAGAAAGTAAAACAGAAGTTATCAGGGGCTGGGGGAAGGGGAAAATGAGGAGTTATTGTTTCTGTTTCCAGTGATGACAAAGTGTGGGAAATGGATAGTGGCAATGGCTATACAACATTATGAATATACTTAATATTATTTATTAAAAATTGTTAAAATGATAAACTTCAAATATGTGTGCATTATAAATTTTAATATTTCTTTTTTTTAAAAAAGTAAGTGTTCCTACAATTTCCAAACTGTGGAAACAACCTAGATGCTTACCAATCTAGGAATGTATTAACAAGCTGTGGTATGTGTATACCATGGAATACTATTCAGCCTCTAAAAAAAGATAGTGACTTTACATCTTTTGCATTAATACGGAATGAGTTGAAACACATTCTTCTTAGTAAAGCATCACAAGAATGGAGAAGCAAGAATCCAATGTACTCAATTCTGATATGATGACAATTGATGCTGGTACATAATGGAGGGTGGGGGAATGCGGGAGTGTAGAGAGGGAAGGAGGGAGGGGGATGGGGGTCACAGAGTGTGATACCCCTCTTGGGGACAGGACACAATAATAAGAGGGGCTTTCCCTAACAAAAGCAAGCAGTGTAACCTGGTTCTTTGTACCATCAAAGATACCCCAACAGTAAATATATATATATATATATATATATATATATATATATATGTATGTATATATACATATATACAAATAAATACATGTATATATACCAAAAAATAAAAAGGTAAGTGCTCCCAACCTCTCTGGCTTAACATGTGGCACACACACACCACGAGAATAAATGCAATATTGTAAAAACACAAAATAAGAACAGATCAAAGGGCACTGGAAGTTGATAGAAGGTTGGAAAAAGAGGGAGACTGAAGGCAGGGCCATTGAAATGGTCTCAAATGGCCTGAGTGGGGAGACCAGAGGCGGGGAAGGGAAATGCTACAAGCACAAGAGGCAGAGAGCACTCATGGTCAGAAGGAATGTGCCACAGAGCAGAAGAAAAAGTGGTCAATGCCAGGCTAGGGCCACAATAGGACTTTTATGAACCCGAGGTATGCGGGCTCTTCCTCTATAAACCACGTACAATACTTATACACACACAGACATATGTCTGTGTATACACATAAAGATAACATCAGTGGTTAGAGAAACATTTTTTTGTCCTAAAAGAACAAGTTTTTCCTTCTAATTTAAAAAGACATTGAGACATTGTCATGGGCCCCTGAATGGCATTGCACCTGTTAAGCCCTGGGCCAGTGCTGCACGAGGAGCTAATGGTCTCCCACCTAAGACATCCACCCTCCTTCCCCTGCCCTGGCAGCCCAGCCTCCCTATCTCATTTGCTGGTTGAGGTGTCCAGTGTCCAGGGCTTTGTTCCTGCCAAAATGTGATTGGGCTGTGGAGAGTGTCCCTGTGGAAGACAGTAACTCCCTGAGGCGGTTAAGGCCAGAGTCAGGACAATTTGGGTCTGAATCAGAGCTCCCCCTGTATAGACTGGAGTGAGTTACTTAAGCTTTCTGAGCCAAGGTTTCTATTTGTAAAGTGAGTCTGAGAGCTCTTTGTGTCACTGAGGTCTTGTGAGAATTATATGTGGTAAGACAACAACCGGCTTAGCATGGTGCCTGGTCCAGGGCTGGCGAGTGCTGGCAACTCCATCCCCTCTCCTGGCTTGGTACAAACAGACACGGTAGTTTGGGGTTTGTCACCAGGGGGGAGGCTGAAAGGCGTAACAATACCTGGAGAGGGAACACAAAAGGGACGGCAGAGTCCAGCGAGCAATGGGAGGAACTAAACCATTTCGCACATTTCCCCAGGGCAGGCCCAACCAGCCTGCAATGTCCCACCACACTGCCTGGAGTGCGACCTCTTCCAAGCACCCAGTGGCTCCGGTCACTCCCCCACAGACACCCTTAAGTTGGTCCCACCAGAAGCAGGAAACAGAGCAGAGGCATTTAAGGTTCCAACTCTCGGAGGCTCATTTCCCTGTGGCCTCTTCCCTCCCTGCCCACCACACTCCCACCCAGACTCTCCTTTCCTCACACTCTTCCTTGCTCTTTAGGCTCACGTGCTTTCTGTTGCCTGGAGGCCCTTCTGCTCATCCTGCAAGACCCAGCCCCGATGTCTCCTTCTGCAACTGCCTATGTAAAATCAATCCCTCCCTCTCCTGGGATCCCACAGCACCTGCAAGGCTGACTTATCATCGCTCTGCCTGATAATCACTTGTTTACATCTCTTTCCCCAGATGGAGGCTGAGTTCCCGAAGGGGAGGGGCAGCTGGACTCTGCACACGGGCCACCTCCCCAACCGCTGCCCCACCTCCCGCGCTCACTGGCAGCCCATGAATGATGGAAGGATGATTTCCTCATTGTGTACTTGGTTTTGGAAGCACTCTCCTCACACCTGTTCCAACAAAGGACCCTGACTCAGGTGGCGAATTAAAGATTCAACACTTAGCAAAGTTGCAATTCGGCATGAAGGGGCAAGAAGCTAGTAGAACTGTTTCTGAGATGGGAAAATGTCAGGGGGATTAATTGGATGATTGCACCTGGAGCCCCAGGTGGCTATATTTAAAGGAATGGGGTGGCAGTGGAACCCCCGAAGGCTTGGGATTCATCTATACAATCAGCACCCAGTGGGTAAATTAGAGTGAGGGGATAGAAAGCTGCCTCCAGCTTCGCCCCCACAACTGGTACTTTCCCCACTGACTCCCCAACCACTCCCCAGAGGGCACCTCTCTTCTTCTTTCTCTTCCTTTTCAAGGATATCCTTTTCCCTACTCCTGGAAAGCTGCTTGACTCTCATTCTACCCAGATGAAAACACTGGGATTGTGAAGTGTTTGTCCCAGTCCCTGGGAATGGCTCTTCCCACTGCTTTCTGGAACTGCCTTTGTCCCATGGGGGAGGCAAATGGCCGGACCCTTCAAGGGCCAAATGGAATGTTGTAAACTGGTCCCATAGCATACAGTGGAGTGATTTAATAGAACTAACTGGGGATTATATGCATCAATGTGAATAGACCTCAAAAATACATTGAATGAAAAAGCCAGATTATAGAATGATGCATATTGTACAATACCATTTATGCAAATGCACACACAATGAAAGAAATACTCCCTATATTCTATGAACACACAATAAATCTGCATTTAAAAAGTGTGATTTTTCAATGTCCTGGAAGGACACACACCCCTCAGACATCTCTGTCTGGGAGTGGGGATGAAACAGGGATGGGCCGAGCCCAAAGGGGCTATTCTTTTTTCCATAATTACTCATTAACAAAAAAAAAAAAAGGAGAATGTATTTGTATATTACTTGTGATATTAAATTTCAATTTAACCATTTAAGTAACTAGGAAGGCACAGACTAAATAAGAGTCATCAATTCCCATGACCTCTGTATTGGGCTGGTCACAAGGCAGAAGAGATTCACTGCTCAGTAATCAGCATGAGTAATATAATTGGGAGTTCAGAAGGAGAGGAGCTTGCTAGGTGTCAGGAAGCCCTATGGAGCAGCCCCAAAGCTGGGAGTTCCTTGAAAGTCTTTTGGCAAAGGAATGCTGTGATAAGAAGAAATTTTGTGAATTAATTGAGCCACTCACATGCAATGTAAAAATTTGCATCATGGTGGGAGGCAAGCATCTTTTTTCTCCTCTTACTTGCCAGACTCTGGGAAATTGAAGAGGAAGGACGCAGGCCTAGGAAGAACGCAGGCCAGAAAGACAAGGGATGCTTGGGTGTACCCTCGAGCCAGATGAACAGGTCATCAGGGGCTCCCAGGGCGAGGTGTCAGGTAATAATCACAGTTCACTTATCCCTTCGTTTCCCCCACTGGACTGTGAATTCCTCCCAGCTGGGGCTGTGATGTCTTCCTAGAGTCCTACCACATGGAACGTTGATGATGTCACACAGCAGACACTCAGTGAGCGCTTGTTGAGTGAATACATGAAAACACAAATGCACAGATACCACAGAAAGACTGCACAGAATAAGGATTCTGAAGAGATTTGTTGCTTGAATCGACACCTCCTTAGCTTTGGGGCACATCTGTCCCTTCCCCACTCTCCCCTGCCAGCACCCCCACTCCTGAGTGTGGCTTTCACTTGTCTCTTGTTCCAATCTCCCTTTACCTCCACTATTCCATCCCTAATCCCTGGGGTCCTTCTTTAGGGCATGCCTATCAAACCTACACAATCTTGGGATCACATACGTGTGTCTCTAGCAAGCGAATGGCTGTAACACCTTCTCTAAGCTGCTTGGAAGAAATGCTCATGGAGTCCACAGAAACAGTTGAATGGCTGTCAACCCTCAGCCTGGCCTAGGATGCCGAGGTCAGAAAAGGATAAAAGAAAAAAACAATTTGGAGGACCATGCTGGGAAGATCTTTACAGGAGTTAGGTGGGGGAGTGATGTGTGTTGGGGGCAGTGGGGACTTCTAACCTAAGGTGGAGGTGAGAAGGGCCTGCAGAGCAGGGGGTCAGGTGAATCAAAAGCCTGGAGCCAAATTTCAAAAACTTGGATGTGGAACTGTTTTACGCAAAGGTTTCCAAGTGCGGAGATCAGAATCCCAGGGTTCCACAGACAACCTCCAGGGGGTTCTCAAACAATGAGGCTACTTCTGCCAAGGAGAGATTAGAACTGCCAGAGGGATCTGTCATCTATTATTTGTCAAATGCTGGAGTTCTGAGTCAGACTTCATTTGAGGGAAGGACATAGGACAGGAGAAAGAGAGAGATCATTCTGTTAAAACATTTGAAAGAACATAGAGTTTGTGGACTCTCTGTCTCTCGCTCTCTCTCATGAAATGAGACCTTATATATAAAAAGTGTCTAGGTGGAAAGGTTCTCAATGAGTGATTGTATTGAGATTGGACACACACAAAAAGAACAGGAGTAAAAGACAAATTCATTTGGAATTACGATAAATTGCCTTTCCCTCTCCTCCCCCCTAGCATTGGGATTATCCCTAAAAAGTCAAAATTAAAAGAGTCAAAGCTCATTATTGGTGTTTATTTGCTGTTAATAATTACCAACACTTAATCCAGTATTTCCATGCTAAATCCTGCCATGTATGATCTTATTAACTGTCATAACAGCTTATGAGGTAAGTCCTATTATCATCCCTACCAAAGCTCAGAGAAGTTGAATAACTTGGCTCGGCGCCTGTGGCTCAACAGGCTAAGGCACCAGCCACATACACCTGAGCCGGCGGTTCGAATCCAGCCTGGACCCGCCAAACAACAATGACGGCTGCAACCAAAAAATGGCTGGGCATTGTGGAGGGCGCCTGTAGTCCCAGCTACTTGGGAGGCGGAGGCAAGAGACTCACTTGAGCCCAGGAACTGGAGGTTGCTGTGAGCTGTGGATGCCACAGCACTCTATCCAGGGTGATAGCTTGAGGCTCTGTATCCAAAAAAAAAAAGAAGTTGAATAACTTGCCCAGCATCACACCAGATTGCAAGCCATGGAGCTCAGCTTTGATTGCAGGCAACCTGACTGCAAATCCCCAGAACAAAAGTCCAGGGTACCTCCCCAAAGGCCACACAGTGAGCAGGTACGGTTGAAATCAAGTACACGCATCTGGAACAAAAGGTCCTGAGAAAGAGAGAACAACATTTCTATTTTTGAGAAGGTGCCATGTGACACAGTCCTCTAAGAAAAATTCCGGAAACTGCTCCCCAGGTCCTTTGGTGGACTGACCACATCTAGGTTCATTCCCCTCTGCATGCCACATCCCAAGAGGGCCAAAAGGTACCTTGAATCAGTGAAGGGAGAATGAAGGATCTGGATTACCATAAAGGGAGGACATTCAATCTAAAGATGAGAAGATTGGAAGAGAAAAAGAGAGCTGTCTCAAACACCCAAGGAGCTTTCTCAAAGAAGAACAAGCAAATTTGTATAGCTCTGGGTGACAGGATTAGCATCAATGGGTAAGAAGAAGACAAATATCAAGTCAATATTGCAAAGGATTTTCCTTAGATCTGTCTGAAAATGAAATTAGCCACTCTGGAGGTAGTGAGCGCTCTGTCTAAGGAAGCAAGGAAGAAAAGACCAAGAATCAGAAATCATGATTGCTAAGAGGGAACTCATATGTTGAGTAGAGGCTAAATGCCTACTAAAGCTCCTTCCAACACAAAATTCCATGAATTTGTAATCATCATGTTTCTTTTCATATCAGAATTTCCCCTGAACCAAAGACTTTATAAAGAGCACAGTGGGCTTACTAGCCACTGGAAGCATAATGTCATATAAAGTCTTATATTCTGCATGTCTGTGAAAACACAGCCCCCAACCCACGACAAAAGCCTATACGTCTGTCAGCAGAGCTAACATTTTTCACACTAATAGTACAAGTCAGAATAAATATCATCTCCATTTGGGAGACAGTCCTTGACAGAAGAGAATTGGCCTGCTTGATTAGGAATATATGTCAGGCACCGATAATAGGGAAATCCTTTTCAGCCTAGCCCCAGAGCCTGAACAGTCATAATGAGACAATTTAATGAGCCTCCTGTTCTACAACAATATTAATTACAACTCTGTCACAGAAGGCAGCCAACTCAAGATAAAATAGGTAAAATGCACAGGAACTGGATTGCATTCAGAATCTGCGCCCCAGATACAAACAGGCTTGCCGTCACATACATATGTCTCCAGCAAGCGAATGGATTTAACACCTTCTTTAAGCTGTTTGGAAGAATTTCCTGTGGAGTCAGTCTAAACAACAGAGATGCTCTGAAATTTGGGTGTGTCTCTTAGAATGCATCTCCCCCAATCTGTTTGGTAAATGTGAATGGTCCCAATTTGTTGCTGCCCCCAGAAAAAGAAGAAAAACAACTAGTAAAAGCAACCTTTGCCAAGTGAGTAGGCACACCTTCACCCCCTTTTGGGGTCAGATCTCACAAATCTTTCCCCTTAAAGAAAAGGGGAAAGATTTCTTTCTTTAGGTCAAATATAGCTAGGGCTTTCATCAGTTCTATAAATTGTCACCAAGGGCCCGTTCACTGCTCATATTTATTGAGCACTTACTATTTGTCAGACATTGTTCTAAACATTTTAAGAATAATATTTTAGCTCATCACGAAACGCCTGAGACCAGTATTAACCAGTGCCCCTTCACAGGAAGCATGGAGATGGTGAGTGGTTTGTCCCCTCCCCCAGGTAAGTGGAGCCAGGATTCAATCCAGGCTGATGGATCCCCTAGCCCGGGGCTTACCCGCTAGGCACAGCGTGCACTGAGTGTCTACAGGCAACTTGTCCCTAAAGCAAGTTTTGCCTGAGCACCTCCTATGCACCCAGCTCTCTGCTAGGTGCCTGGAGGAGATAAATACAACCAGCCTGTCCAGAGCAGTCGGCAATCCCAGTGGATCTAAGAAGCTGTCCCATTGCGTGTGGTCAGCAAGGGTTTTGGGAAGTGATGAAGAGTAACCTGAGACCTGAGACAAGAGGAGGAGCTGAGTTGAGCAGTGGAGGGGGAGGGGTGTTGGAAAGGCTCCCTGGGATCAGCCCAGGATGGTGGGAGCAACTATGGGGAATTGCCCCAGGGGAAGGAGACATGGTCCTGACAGAGGGGACATGGGAGGGGAACAGAACTCCAGGGACATGGGAAGGGGCAGAACTCCACCTAGGACCTTCAAAACAGAGTAAGAAAATAGGAACATGTATATTCTCATATTTACATAACATTCTCACTCAACTCAGACCCACAGAACTTTGCCTCATGGACAAAGGACTGATTCTAAGGGGTTAATCACCTGCCAATCAAAAGAAACTACAATGGGCCCTTTTTTTCTCCTTACTAAATCAACATTGGTGAGATTTCAATGGCACCAAGACCGGAGGAGAGCAGGGCGCTAGGACAACTATCCCCTGGATTGAGTCCTGAAGCAAAAGAAAACATAAATGAAAAAATTGGTGTCAAGAGGGCTGGTGCTCACGTGTAGTCCCAGCTATTCAGGAGGCTGAGACAGGAGGACGCCCAGGAGGTGGAGGTTACAGTGAGTTACGATCACACCATTGCACTTCAGTGACAGAGTGAGACCCCATCTCAAAAACACAAAACAAAATAAAAATAAAAACCCCAAAACATAAAACTGGCAAAATTCTAAGCAAAGCTTAAAGTTTAATTAACATTAATGTCTCAATTTCAGTGTCTTGGTTTCAACAAGTGTACCATGGTAAGGTAAAATGTGGGAAACTGGATGAGGGGTACACAGGAACTCTCTGAATTACATTGGTGCCTTTCAAAAGAAAAAAATTATTTAAAAACAATCAAGTTGGTAAAATAGACTTCTTTTCTTAAAGACTGAAAAAAAGAAAAAGTCAATGGACAAAATACAGTCCGTGGGCCATCAGTTTTTAGCCTTTGACTTGAAAAAATAAAACGCAACTCTCAGATTTCACAGGATCCTAATTCCAGGTGTACTATGAGGGATCTCTGACTTTAAACTCTTTGGTTTATACAGGAAACCTGGAGTTCGAGAAAGTTTAAATCTACTTGCCAAAGATGTCACAAGCGAGGCAAGATCAGCCTCCCCGTCTCTGAGTCCCTGCCCTGTCACTGAGCCTTTGTTCACTTCTTGTACAAAAGACCTTGCTTCCTCAGTCAGATGCTAAGCAATCTGAGGACAAGCTCCACACAGTGTTAGTATTGATAACACGGCAGCTCTCACACAAAAGGTGTGGAATCAATAGTGCCATTTTAATTATTACGTTGAAGAGGAATGGTTTTTACTCTGTTGTATGTCCCTTCTTATATTCAGAAAATGGCTATAAAATGATTAACTGACTTCTCTGCCTTAGGTTCCTCATGTGTGAAATGAGGGTTGGACTTGTTCCTTCCTACAAGACGTGCGGTCCGTGGGTCAGCAGCATTAGTACACATGGAAGCCTGTTAGGAATTCAGAAATCTCAGCCCAGCCCATACCTGTGGCATCAGAATCTACATTTTAACAAGATTCTCTGGGGTGATTTGTGTGCTCTTTGAAATTTGAGAAGCACTGAACTACTTCTCAAATTTTGGCGTGCATCCAAATCACCTGGAAAGATTAAAAATGCACATCTCTAAGCCCCACCTCCATTCAACCGAGGTCTCTGGGAGTAGGGCCTGAAGCCAGGCTTTCTAATGAGCTCCTCAGGACCTCACTTTGAGAAACCCTGCACTATCTGGGTCCTCTCATGTCCCCTTCACCCTGTTGAATGTTCTGCTTTCACCTGACCTTACAGCCTACTCCCTGGCCCCGAGCCTCAGATCAGAAGTGCCAGCCTGGTACTCTGTTAAATTCATTCCCAGGGAGGGGAAGGGGAGCCATGATTTGTAGCACTTGCCAATTTCCATGGTGTAAGTATTCCTACCACAGCCAGTGTCGAGCACCCAATGATGACATCACTAAACATGAAATTGGAAACGGATGTGCACAATTAGTTCCTCAGCAGGTATGGACTCCAGCAACCATACCTGGTCAACCTTGTTTTATCCTCTGTGCTCTAAATCTCAATGAGCCAACCCAACCTTTGGCTCTTACTGATTGCTAACCACATACTCAGCACTCTACCATAGGTTGTGGAGAGGAAAGGGCTATAAGAGATTAGGCAATAAGCTAGCGTGATTAAGTGTGCAGGTTTTAAGAGAAGACTGGTTTCAAACCCAGATGTGTGTCTTGTGACTGTGTAACCTTGGTCAAATTGCTTACCTTCTTTAAGCAATTTATTTTACACATACAAATAAATATATGTATATTTATAAAATACATATATCTGTGCATATAACATATATGGGATTGCTAAATACTAAAAAAAAGTGTGTGAATGTACATTTGCATGTACAATATATACACACTCCAAAGAAGTTTTTAGTCTCACCCAGATAAGGTAATATTAACATGTTCTACTTTAAAAGTTGGGTGTTCGTTCAGTGTTTGTCTTTTAATTACACATTTATGGCATATGATCGTTTAAATGTATTATTTATTTAGCAATAAGAAAGGATAATACAAACTTAAATGAAGTAATCACTAAGAGGTGTCATCTTATTAACTCCTCGGCTCACCCATGTTACCATCTTGAGAAATGAGGCCCACTGGGAACTTGACTGAGAACTTGGCTCTGTTGGATGTCGGTCGGATGCTTAGTAACACTAAAGGCATCTAATTTTCTTTCCATCTTATAGGTGCCAACTTTGAAGAGATGTGAAGAGATCCCCCTCAAAGAAGGAAGAAATTTGTTTCGTTTCTTCCTCCTGGAGACCTGGATCAGAAATCTTAGGACTGATTCTGTGGTTTATAGGATGTATTCCAGTGGTTTATAGAATTTACTACTGTAAATCATTAAGCAGGCTCAGAAATGAAGCTAAGAGGAAGAAGAGTATGACTTGGAAAAGACACAGGCCAATTTTCCTCTTTCCATTTGCATACTCTAGATCAGCGGTTCTCAGCCTGCGGGTCGCGACCCTTTTCAGGGGGGTCTCCTGCATCTCAGATATTTACATTACAATTCATAACAGTAGCAAAATTATAGTTATGAAGTAGCAATGAAAATAATTTTATGGTTGGGGGTCACCACAACATGACGAAGTGTCTTAAAGGGTCGAGGCATTAGGAAGGTTGAGAACCACTACTTTAGATGAAAAGTTTTCCCACAACTGAAAAAGTTATTCATATTTCTGCCCAGGATCCACCAAATGTAACAACTTCTCCCCCTTTTGCAGGCAATGTCCTGTTTTAAGGAGCTGTGTCGAGAGCCTTCAGTCCACCAGATGACATTCAAGACCACAGGCCCCTCCTTGGGCCTCAAGTTCATTCCTAAATCTGCTAGAGGGTCAGGTAACCTCTTGGAGCTTTAATGCTTGATGGTTTGGGTAATAGGAGAGCCCCCTTTGGTGTGTTCTGGCCGATTAGGGTGAAGAAGAAACCCACAGAATCAATTTACATCACTCCCTTCATTTCCTGTGCTTTTACCACTTCGTTCCTTGTAGGAAA
The DNA here is from genome assembly GCA_963574655.1 of Perodicticus potto. Taxonomy (NCBI): domain Eukaryota; kingdom Metazoa; phylum Chordata; class Mammalia; order Primates; family Lorisidae; genus Perodicticus; species Perodicticus potto. The sequence goes on from CAUYRH010097447.1 coordinate 16,074, forward strand.
GTTTATATATATATATATATGAAATAAACAGGGGAAACAGTTCATTACACTTAGCCAAGAGATTAATTTAAAATAGCTAATGCTTAGCTAACACAGGCACCACTCTAAGTACTTTAAAATATATTGATTCAGCAGAGGAAGATACTATTATTACCACCTCCCCAAATTACAGATGAGTAAATCAAGCTATGGAGCAACTGAGTAAGTTCTCCAAAGTCCTATAACTTACAAGTGGCAAAGCCAAGATCATGGATCTGGGTAGCCAGGCTCCAGAATCCAAGCTTTAACCACTACACTGCACTGTTATTTAAAGTGTATGTTATCCAAACTTGTGCGTGATAGAGTGGCCTTCCTTCAAAGAGGTAAAGCTAGTAGGTCTCATTTTATCAAGCTTGGAAACTACTCAGAATCCAGAAGTTTCAAGTCTCTATTTAGAATGATTTTTACACCAAATTCTAGAATTAACTTCAATTTTGCCTCAGAGGATATCTAAAGTTTGTCTAAAACTTTCCTTATCAGCTACTTCTTAACATAGCAACTTTCAACTGGTATGTCATAAGATCTTAGGTATGCTGCAAAATTTTTTAAATATCATTAATTAAATTACTATCTTTTTTTTTTTTTTTTTGAGACAGAGTCTCACTATGTCATCCTGTGTAGAGTGCAGTGGCATCACAGCTCACAGCAACTTCAAACTTTTGGGGTTAAGTGATTCTCTTGCCTCAGCCTCCCAAGGAGCTACAGGTGCCCACCACAATCCCCAGCTATTTTTTGGTTGCAGTTGTCATTATTGTTTGGCAGGCCTAGGCTGGGTTCAAACCCTCCAGCTCTGGTGTATGTGGCTGGCACCCTAGCTGCTGAGCTACAGACGCTGAGCCTAATTTAATTATTTTTGAAAGAAGTTCAAAATGCAGTAAGCATCATTTTTTTACTCTTTTCTTTTTAGCAACGTAATTTAAGTGTGCCACAGAAATTTAACTGTAGGTTCAAGTGTGCCGTGAGATAAAAACAATTGAAAAACACTCTTGTAACAGATCAGCAGTGGAAAAGTAACTGCTGCAGTGGAGAATACACTTCACAAAGGCAGGAAACCAGGGCTCTAGTCATCCAGACTCTGACCCAGGAATAAGCCGTGCACCTCTCTGGATCTCAGACTGATGAAGATGTGAAGATAGATGACCTTGGAGATGCTTCACGTCTCTAAAAGAGGCTGAGGTTCTCTATTCTTCCCCAACTACATGGCTTGTTGGTGATGAAGCGATAAAGCAAATGACAAGCAACTTTCGACTGTGCTCTGAAGACAGACACCAGATATGTAAATTCAGATCCCAGGAATGTGAGAGGAAGCCCTGGCATGGCCTTTCTATTTCAACAGCTAATCAATGCAGAAGAAGCCAGGTAGTTACAAGCCACCTTTTTATTTCCGGACTCTGCTTTTCATAGACTCATCCTTCAAACTTTGTATTTTTTTACCAGAGTTCATCCCTGATCCAGAAGGCACAGATGGACAAAGAGGGACCTTACCCACCACAATCCTTCACACGCTTCACTTTTCGCATTTGATTATAGAAACAAAACTCTTAAAATATTCAACACAAAATGTCTGAGACTTCCAAAGATTATGAATCATAACATATCATCAATCTGTCCAAAACATGACAACTCAATGGTACGTCTCTTTACTATACCACAGTATTTGATGGAGAGCAGATACTCCATAAATATTTGTTGATTAATAGCAAATGTGTTGATGGAAAGTTTTCACTGCTGATGAAGAATCAAGCTCATGTATGTGCTGATTAAACCTCAGTGTCTTCTCCTAGGTTAATCGCATACTCCATTCATCATCAGACAAGGCAGTAAGACCTCCTTAATGCCTACCACGGAAACTAAGACTTTACCAGATCGCCCACTGCCCAGACGGCCCTCCCACACGCTTCACTAAGGAAGCCACCAGGACCTCAAGTAACTAATGCTTGGGAAACCCTGAGCCTAGGAATTGATGAGGTTATCATGGATAATTCCCCAATCCTCTTACCCATTTGGTTTTGTAAATTCAAGAGGTCAGAGCCAAAGGGGTTGATAAGTAAATTAAAGTGCCTGGGGGAAGGGGAAGGGAAGAAGGGCAGAACTGTAAGTTAATTTAGGAAGTCACAGTACGGTGGCCAAAGGTACTGTCTCTTAAGAACCCTGTGTTCTTACTTTGAGGGACACTAAATTTCAAAGGCATTACCCACCTGGGAGAAGCCTGCGTCGTACGAGCCAGGGGACTTGAATCAATTACCTTAGTCTGTGTTTTTGCAATCATGATGTTGGAGTGGAGTCGCCTGCGGGTTTTTTTAGATGGCCTTTAACAGTGGCAAAGGTCCCTATCAGGTTTGAACCATGAGTTAATCTCAGAATGAGTTCCAGTGGGATCTATGCTCAATTACAGAGGAAGATTGTTGGTTAGTGTAAAGACAAACTCTGCTTTAATTTTCGGTACCATCATCTGAAGGTGCTGAGTGCCCCTGGACTCTTGTTAGGATTTGGGGGAAGATGGTATTCACCTTTTGGGAGTTTAAACACATCCCAGATACTTAGTCAACCATTAGTCCTACAGAAAAGGCACGGGTTCCTATTTGAAAATTTCTGACTGGAAATGAGTCCTAACTAAGACTCAGGTGATCCGGTTCCTCTTAACTTTAGCTTTGCTGAGCAGAGAATGCACATGGCCATTAGCTAAGTTTTCAACCTCAGTTGATTATTCTTCCTCTTCTTGGGAATAATCACAGTAACGGTCATAATTCCAACTGTTATTGTATAGTTCTTTTCAACCTCTCAAACACCTTCCTAAATAATATCTCGTTTGGATCAATTAAATTCTAAGTAGGTTTGCTTTTAACTCAGCATCCTCCTTAAAGTTTTATTTCTTTTCAGCCAGTTCTGGAATAACCTCTTAACTTTGTTTTGCCAATCACTCCACAGCCTCCTTTAAGCTACCTGGCTTCAAAGAACAAAGAGTTAGAAGCAGGGCTGTCCAGCAGCACTTCCTTTCGTGACAGAAAGGTCCTATACCTACACTGTCCAACTAAGCACTTGAAATGTGGCTAATGAGACTAAAGAACTGAATATTACATTTTCTGTTATTTTAATTGATTTAAGTGAAAATGGCCACATGGCACTAGCGGTATGTGATGGGTGGTACATTATCTGGAGAGTTTTCACACTGCAGGGCAGAGAAGGTTAAACTGCCAGTCACTGTGATTCAACCTCTTTTCCTGTCCAAGTTGTCCTGATTTCCACACATGAAAGATTTCAAAATTTAATTCAAGTTTCCCCTCAGTCCCTGTGGTCTGGAGTTGTGTGCTCTCCCCTCAAATGCAAATATGGCTCAACACAATAGGGGCAGGAGCAACTTTATTCTTCTGCTGGGTCCAGGAACCTCCACATCCCTGCTGGGCGGGCTCGATTCTCTCAGGCTTGTGAATTCCCCACACTGCACCCACACAGCTCCCAGCTTCTAAAGAACGGCCCTTTGTCCCCTCAGCTTGTGTGTCAAGGAGGCAAAGGATTCTGCTGCACGGCAATTAATCAAGTGACCTACTTCTACCTTTGATCTGGGAGAAAATGGTCAAGATAGCATTGAAGAGGAGAAAGTGAGAGACGGTGACAGAGAAATGGAGGGTGGAGGGAGAGGGGGACACTGCTGGAGGGAGAAGGGGCGAAGGAAAAGGTGTGGTGGAGAAGGGAAGAGAGAGATGGGGCAGGGTAGGGCCCACATGATTCCGGAGAGAGACTAGGTCATTCTCTATTCCCTATTTTCCCACCGGAATGGCAAGCTCCTTCCCTACTGCTGGTCAGATTCAAGCCGCTTGTCACCTTAACTCAAAACGGGACCCTCAGAAAGGTTTACTGAGGATGCGTCTACAATGCCTCTTCACTCCCCACCTTTTGGAAGTTTCAGCTCTGCTGAGTAGAGCCAAAAAGGCTATTATGTCTCGTTTGTACTCATAATAACAAGGATGTGTCTAAAGGCCCCTTCAGGAAGATCCTCCTGGGACAGCACTGCACATCTATGACTGCAGCTCTCCTGGAGCTCCTCTAAGCAGAAACTCCTTTACCATCACTGAAAGACCAGAAATCCACAATTAGCCGCAGAAAAGACAGGGGCTGGCAATCACCTGTGATTAAACACAATAACTTGGTAGCAGAACCTTGCTCAAGGCCTTACGAAGTTACCTTTAAATGGAGCTCTTTAGACAACGGCTGAGTGGAGGGTTGCCCTGAAAAAGAGGATTGAAAAAGAAAGGATGTTATTTTGCTCAACTAAAGAGAAAATGAAATATTCAAAAATAAGAGTTTTGTTGGCATTTGTTTTGCTCTCCTTTAAAAAAAGAGAGAAAGAGATAATACGTGTTCCTTTTGTACATCGTAAAACATGTTAGGGACACACTGAGCTGATAGATATGCAAAATTATGAATATTCCACTCAATAATTAAGCATGTCTTCTTTTTCTTGGCCCTTTTAATGACAGCATTTCCTGTACAATCCATCTTAATCCAATTTTTTGATATTTAAAAAAATGGAGATTCCTTTAATTGATTCATTGGGAAAGTTTATTTATCCAAAGGAACTGAGAAAAGTTAGATTCAGAAATAATTACTGGGACTTCTTTACAAGGTTAAAAGTTGGCATTTACAGGGGAAATTATCCAAAGATGCAACAAATCCATCTGCCTTTCCCTGAAGAACAAACCTGATGATTTATTTCGATTGCATAAACACACAAACACACTTACCCTCTTCACAGTTCTCAGCTCAGCTGCATTTGGAGCCAAGATATAAAGTTATAAACGTTTTAAATGAGGAGCCCAACTGTCTTAGGTTCTGTAAAACATGTCCAGTTTTCCCTGGCCAGACATTGGAAACTGGTTCTATGCAGTATCCGTTATAGGTGAATGGTTTGTTCTCAGCCTATCCAACTCAAAGCCTGTAGGAACCTTTTTGAAAACCACAGAACAGCATTCCATGCTTGATTTTGCACTAAGATCTTTCAATGGGTTGAAACATACAGCACTTAAGAGCAGGTGTTCCCAGCTCCCGGCCCAGCTCCACGCCTGAGGAGGCTGCAGAGGGCATGCCATTCTCATTAATAATGCACCATCACCGCATCTCTTCCTGAAATAGGCTCACCGTGTTTCAGACAGGAGAATGGGAACAGAAACAGTCCATATCTTGACCCCTGCATCTCCTGGGAGAATGCTTGCTCACAAATGAAGGACAGACACCAATGAGCATTGATACAGGGCTGGTTTCTAGGTACATTTGAAAAGTCCCAAAGTGTCTTAAAGCACAAACCTTGCCCTAAAATCTGATCTGTTCATACCAATGAGCATCAATCAGAATTTTAGATATTATGTTGTGTGAATAGCTGGAATGGTAGGGAACATTTCCAAATTCAGAGGGCTCGAAGATGCATCTTCGTTTCCTAATTTACATTGCACATTTTAGTTTATTGATGAATTGCACAAACTGAGCAAATACCCCTCTGAACAGCTGTCCCACCAGCTCTGGACAGTTGCTGATGGAACGTGCTCAGTAACAATGAAACATTGCAACATCACAAAGATTCACTCTGTCCATTTGATAAGGATGCCACATGAGCACTGAGAAAGAATACCTCCTGTCAGAGGCCCACCCACGGCCCCCACTGCGGACCTGGGGGCTGGGGAAACATGTCACCGTGCAGGCACAGAGCTCTGTCCCCTCCGCTCCCAACTTGCTCACACTATAAGCAGTTCTTCAAATCTGCCCAGCTAGCTGGCTCCAAGCCTCCAAAAGTAGGAATGGGAAAAAAAGGATAATTTGTTGAAAGAAGTTGCTCTTTCCAGATACTTCATTCGTTTTGTACTGCATAGTTGCTATAGCAAAAAAAAAAAGGGGGGCATGGGGGGGCAGGTTTCTCCACCAAGTATGCCAGAAACTGAAGGGAACCACATGAGGACAAGAAATTGGAAAGCACAAAAATCTGTATGGCATGATGTATACAATTTTTTCTTAAAGAGTAGTAGATAATATATATCTAGTACTCGCTGTGTTACAGGTGCTAGGCATGTGTGATCTCATTTACTTCAAATGTATTTTGCCCTGTGAGTCAACATTTTGTCTCTTATTTTATTTATTTATTTTTTACATATACATGTGTTTATTAAGTTTCCACTTTTTGCCTTCACAGAATTAAAAAGGCTAAAAATTTAATAACAATAACAATGTTTAAGATATGGACGAGAAACAAAAACCTCATAAAGAATGAACGAAGATAAATACGTTCAGAAAAGAAATCAGACCATTTTGTCTCTTTTTCACATGAGGAAAGTCAAGCCTCTGTGCCGAGTTGCACAGGTGGTGACTGAGAAAATCTGGGTTTGAGCCCCGGAGATCTGATTCCCAGGCCTGCCTCCTAATCGCTCTGCTAGAACAGCCCGACAGAGGCTCACGAGGACTTCTTCCGGCAAGAGCAATCTTTCCCACGTCACACTTCGTAACTGTCCACCGTCGCATCTCAGGATGCTGCTTTCCTATGCTCGGTCTTCCTCCCCAGTGTGGAGAGCAGGGCGTCTCGCGGGAATCGTGGGGCACTGGAAACCAAACGTCCGTCCCTGTCCCAGGTGTCCAGTCCCAACCAACTCAGGCCAGAAGAAGGCCATTCACATGTTTTTTTCACGCAGGTATTCATCTGCTCAGTTGTGGTACATGTTGTATCCGATGTTCAACACAGTATGCAGCCAAGTCTCTCAGGATACGCTGGTGGACAGGCTGGAGAAACAGAGATCAGGGTGACTGCAAACTGTCTTCCCCACCGACAGCTCGTGAATGGGCTGGCATGCATCTCAGACAGTGCTGCCCACGGTTTCTATCAGCGACCCAGGCAGGCTGAAATCCCACAGGCGCCCCCCCCCCATTGCCCTCTGTGAAAAGTCAAACGCCGCCTCCTGTACCTCGGCCAATCTCATCCGCACATGCCCACGGCCCCCTCCCCGGGTTGTGCTTTCTTTGTCTTTGGTCCTTGACTCATAAACTTGCCCCACAAGGAACACTCTTCTCTGTCCTGTCCTTTGAGAGCCACATCTCTCAGTTCTCAACTTGGCAGTCGCTTCACAAGGAGGCGTTCCCTGACCGCTCCCCCTGAAAACTAGACAAGATGTTCATCCCCGGCTCCCCTTCCCATGCATGTCCACGACAGGGCATTTCACTCATCACCACACACAGACACACAGGGCTGGTGACTCATTTTCGTTCTTCATGAGACTGTACGTTGCATAAGGGAGAGGATGCCTATCTGGGTCATCATTTTATCTCTGATATCTACTGCCACGACTGGCACAGAGTAGGTTTTCACTAAGCAATTTTAGAATGAATGACTGAATAGAATCAAGTGATCTTGGATTAGTGACAAAATCCAGAGCCAAGAAAAGGTATCAATAGTCTGAAACAGTGAAAAGAATCATCAGCTCGAATACTAGGCAGGGACATGTGACTTCAGCAGCATATGTGAAAAGATCTGGAATTTTTCACTGTGAGTTAAATGTCATTGGGCCAGTCAACACGATAGTGTAATTTCAGTATTTATGGTTAGGTACAGAGTGTCCGAGAAGTGATGAATTCTAAACCAATCAAACCACACTGAATACTACGTCTGTTCCCGGTCCCATATTTCAATACAAAAGATGACACAAGAGACTGAACTCAGAGCAAAACAATAAGAATTAAGAGGGCATTGAAAACTAAGTTATGCAAAGATTGGCCAAAGGATCTTAGGTTGCTCAGGCTTAGGTAGAAGTGATGATCGTAGGAAGGAAAATTAGACTTGTCTTGTATCTCCCTTGAAAGGAGGCCCCAGCACCGGTGATAGAAGGTGGGGAGGAGAGATTTTCAGCCCAGCATAGAACTAATTGCATGGGATCAGAGGTGCTGGAAAATGGAAAAGGGCTTGGGAAGGTTGGGAGCATCCCTATCCCTAGACGTCTTCAATCAAAGAAGTCTTCCAAGAAATAGATGCCCATTTGTCAGGGATAGTGTGTTGGGAATTTTAAGAACCAAATATAGATTCACACTTCACAACCTTTCAAAGTCCCTTCAGATAAACCAGGGAAGAATCTGTTGGTCTTATGTTGTTGCTTTCAGGAACATTGTGAACTCACGTGCTGGAGATAAGACAGCTACATTACTCAAAGCCGCAAAGCCTGAACTGTTTTTCTTCTGTGTTATTATATCTCACCTTATGACTTAGAGCCTCATGAACTGGAACTCAGAAGACCTGAGGAACTTTAGTCCCATATCTGCCACTGATTCGCTGAATGTTGATTATCTTGTTTAAGCTCCATTTCTTCCCCTGTAAAATAAGAATAATTAGATACTTTTGGTCACTGAGGTGTTGCCATGTTAAAGTTCTAAAGCGGTAATGTTTCTCAGACTTGGTCCTAGGACCATAAGCATCAGAATCTCCACGGGAGCCTGTTTAATATATAGAGTCCTGAGCCCCATCCTAGAATCGATGAGTGGAACTCCAGAGCGTAAGTTTTTCTGTTTGTTTGAGACAGTCTCACTATGTCGCCCTCGGTAGAGATCCTCGGTCACAGCTCACAGCAACCTCAAACTCTTGGGCTCAAACAAGTCTCTTGCTCAGCCTCCCCAGTAGCTGGGACTACAGGCGTCTGCCACAATACCCAGCTATTCTTTTTTTTCTTTTAATTGTAGTTGTCATGATTGTTTAGCAGGCCTGGGCTGGGCTCGAACTCACCAGCTCCACTGTATGTGGCTGGTGCCGTAACCACTGAGCCCAGAGCTTAAGTTTTTAATAAAGCACCATCAATTGTTAACAGGCACACCAGGATCTAGAAACAACTCAAAAAAGTCTGTGTTCCCTTGAAATCAGAACAATAGAGAAGCAGAATTTGAGCACAGAAAGGTTAACTCAAGTGCCCACATCTTAGTGTAAGATTGTTCCTAGAAGAAAATAGTTATTTCCTGTTCTTTTTGAGGGCCTGAAAGCTTAAACCAGGAGGTAGGCGGAGATCTAGAATAGTCTCCAAGACATGTCTAGGAAGGTTAAAGAAGACCCAAACCTGGTGAGAAAGGAATCAGAGCTTTCTAACAACAGGCAGCCATGCTCACCGCAGGTCCCTAAGATAGGTGATGACTGCAAACACAGCTGTCACCCTGCAGAGAAAAGTGTAGGGCAGGGCATCAACAGCTCCCTAGCCTAATATTTATCTCTTGAAAGAAACATGAGACAGAGGTTGAAAAACTGGGGAAAGCAAAGGATGCTCTTAATCAACTGAAAACCATGCTCCATGCGGCCCAGGAAACAAGAGCTTCAGATCATGTGGCAGGGACTCTATCACGGCAGTACTCATTGTAGAGAAGGAGGCCTGCAAAATATTTTTATTTCTCTCACCAATTTTAAGGTCCCAGAGGTGTATTTTCCCAAACTTGCCATAATTTTTTTTTCCAATGTGAACACCTTGCAAAAGTAGTAGAGTTCTTTATTTTACTTGTTTTTGAAAGCCCTTTTGGCTTCAAACCTCACGTGGATGTAAAGCTATCACCACTAACAAGTCCATTTTCTCACACATGTTTTCACTCAGGTTTGCCCAACACGAAGAATCATTAGTGAAAGTTTTTTTCTGAGTTTCTGTTTGAAATACACATGACGTGGCTGATTATGAAAATTCTGTTTTTGTCCTATAGCTCAGGATCCAGGCAAGCACCCTAAAATAACAGACAGTTTCACTAAGTCAGCTGCTTGCATAAGGCTCACTGTCTGATATTTAAGCCGAAAAACTCCAGATGCTGGCACATTCAATATTTATACATTTAGCAACCACCTCAAACTCCTGCCCAGTCCCTCCCCCAAAACAAATCCATGAGTGCTCGTCATAAATGGAAATGTTGCTTCATATGAGGGTTGCCAGCTGTTTAGGTGAGCATATTGAAAAGGAGAAAGATCACAGATCTGCTTAGGAGCGGGGCAAGCATTTGAGTCTCGCACAAACCAGAACAACTTCTGATGCCCCTCTCCTCTTAAAAATTACAGCAAAGCTTTATTTATAAGTCATGAACACTAGTTAATTACAAAGTCACACCATGCCGAAACCTCCAAAAGCATTTCCTTAAACAACACCATTTACCTGTCAGCTCAAAAGTCATGTGAGTGTACAGATCAGCTACAAAGTGAATGAACTCTGTGAAGACCCTATTTCTAATACAGAGAAGAACAAAGACTAAAGCTTCCCCCTGAAGAAAACTAATTTCATATTCTTATCAGAGAATCATCCAGTAATACTGCTGGAAAAATAAAAAGTACCTTACCCAGAAACAGTTGAATTAAGCAGATGGATTTTGACAGGACCTGCATAATTAAAGTTTCCACTGCAGCTTTAGAAACTCCTGTTCTGAAACCCATTTTGTCAGCCAATGCTCAAGAATGTTTTTTTTTTTGGCTCAGGAACATAAAATCCAAATAGTCCCAGAGGAGAAGCTGCCTTTCAGCCTGGACACCCTCAAGAACCACCTTTCAAAGAATAACTCTTTCCTTGGAAATGGAGCTTGACATTGACATTGTCACGCTAATTGGCCAAATTCAAACACAAGTCATCTCTTGAACCAGCAATAGAAAGACCTTTGGGTAGACTGTTTTAAAACTTTTTCCTAAAAGGAAAGAGACAGGCTAATAAAAAGCCAACCTTGGCATGTGAGTCCCTAACAATTAGGAGCCCAAGACCAAAATGCTTTTTGTTAGCTACTGCCAGCCAAGGAAGCCTTCCTCAAGAAGCACGTTCTCTCTGCTGGGCAGTAAGAACACGCACCCAGACCTCAAAACTTGATATGATAATAAATGGTTAGAGGTGGTATGAATAGATTGCCACCTACATATAATCTAAAACCTTGTATCTACTAACAGCATTACTCTTCTTCCAATGCAAATTTTGTTTCATTGTAGATCTATTCACAAGGAGTGGAAACATACATTTAAATGAGGGGCGCGGAGGGTCCGATGTAGCTCGGAGCCCCTGCGTCTGTGTGAAACAACCAACAGAGGGGAGCTGGGGACAAATGCAAATGCAAAGCCCACTTTGGTGGATAGAAAATGCAATCGCCCCAACTGTCATCTCCCTGCCTATAGAAAACAAGTGAACAATATTCTTGAGATGGGATTTTGATTTCTGGGCCCAACACTAAGGTGTTGTACAGTCAAAACTAGTGCCACTTCTGAGTCATTCCCTTTCTGCATCTGAAAATGATTGTGAAAGAACCCAGAGATCAAGGACTTGGTTTCTGGGGCTCCATAGTCAGAAACAATAAGGCTCTATCTCAGCACCTCCTGGACAAGAAGGTGTTTTTGACAGATCTTTTCTGCCTAGATTCAAATCTACAACTGAAGACGTAGCCTCAAAATTGGCAAAAAGAAATAAATGGAAGGAATAAGTGGAAAGATATGCTCCATACAAAAAAAAAAAAAAGAAATAGATTTTAAGTACCTGAAAACATACAAACATTGTCTACATTACAGTTTTTGTAAAACTACCCCAATTGATTTGAAACCCTCCACGTGTTAGCTCAGAGGAGTCACTAACAGATTCTCTTGCTCAACTTGTTGCAGGGACCTGGTCCCAGCCAGTGTACACCAAGTTCCTTTGGTTTAGAAATCAGACCATGCTGGGCCACTTATTTCACTTGTTGTGAAATAAGTCTCCCATCTTAGGAAAAAAACTCAAGACTCGATCTGTGTGTGCCTGAGAGCTGTAAAAGCCCAGGAAATTGACTCCCTCCCTAGAAATCATCAATGAGTAAAATTGAAATCTAAATTAAATGGCCTGGAAGGCAGTTCAGTCTTACCTTGGGCAAGTTGACAAGGGTCTGTCACTAAGTTCTAAATAGCAGATGCTTTGGACATCTCCACAAGGGCAGCCACTTAGGCTTTTTGGAGGATTGTTCCCATTATAGCCCTGTCCCCAGTAGAACTGGGATCCCAGGAAAGAAGACAACTTAAAGGAAATCAGAACATGCCACCTAAAAATTTGCCACTTTGGCATATTGGTTATTTTGAGCTGAAGGCAATTAAAAAACAGCCACAAGGATATACATTTCCCACGAGAATGGTGCCTTCCCTTTTGCCAGAAAGAGAACAGTCTTAGTGCCAGAAGTGGTGGGATTGACTCTGAGATCAGTCTGTACAAACAAACCTGCTAAAATAATTCTTATCTCCCATCAGTTCCCTCATTTATTTCCTAGTCACCTTTCTGCAGCTTCCTACCCCTAGTCCAAAACCCATTTTTCCTTTAAATTGTCAGGCATTCACAATTTACTTTTTGTTATCAAAATGGTATATAAGTCCTCAAGATCTGTTACTTTGGGTCTTCATTTCTTATATACAAAGGCCTCTGTGTACAGGTAGAAATATTAACATCAGGTAAAATTTGTATGTTTTTCTCCTGATGATCTGTCTCTTGTCAGTTTAATTCTCAGACCTAGGCATAGAACCTAAGAGAACAGAGGAAAGGTCTGTCCTCCTCTACAACGTCTTCAGGGTTTGAGAAGCTGTAGAAGTTGCTAGATCCAGAAGTGTTTACATGAGGGAGAATACATTGTACTCTGGGTTGGATGCAATGTTACTGATGTGGAAACAGAAATAGGAATAGCGAACTCCACCTTAACACTGTTTTATGCATATCTGCAAAAGACAAGTGGTTCTCAAAAGCCAGTTCAATTTTTAAAATTGTTTTCCCCTATTTTTTCACCCCTTGCCATTGTATGTATGCACATGTACGTGCGTGCACATACACAAACATACGGAAGTGAATTTAGGTTGAAGAACCATTCCTAGAGCTTTACTCCGAAGCCTTCAGAGAATACCTAATTCTGTCCATTTATGTGACCTAGGAGAAAATTGAGGTGTGAGACTATGACTTACTCCAGATCTAGGTGGGACTATAATCCAGGCATCCAGTCTTGTAATCCAGTGCTCTCTCCACTGCACTAGCCAATGCGTCAAGGTGTGTAACCACAGGAATACACATCACAATAGCCATCCTCCCAACCCCTTCACTTATAGCACACATGTTCACCAGCCAGGTATTACAGCGGCCTAATCTCTCTGTAGGCATAGCTCCCACCTCCACTCCATCTTCCCCACACCCTCACCTCCAGTCTAAGAAGCAAAGGGTCTCTCACCCATTTCAGTTAAACCACATAAACTTAAAACTCAGTGGCCTTGGAATGATAATCAGAGTCCAGTGGAGCTGCAGCACTATATGTTTGTAGAAGAAGGTAGAAAATTATGGGTGACCAAAAGAGATGGAACATATTTTGAGGATAGATTGCAATTGGTCTTGAATGTCCTACTGAGACGTAGGGAATAAAAAAGACTAATAATTGTTGTAATAGATGGGCCCAGCCTGGTAAAAGATGACTGACTCATTACTATAATTGTTTTAGTTTCTTTCCTTGTTTACTGTGTGTGATCCTAGTAGGGTAGATGCTCCTGAAAGGCAGGGACAATGACCGCCATGCTGAACCCACATCCCCAGTGCATACCCAAGTGCCTGGCACACACAAGTCCTCCAAAGACATCTGCGGACTGAAGGAATGCACACACAACTCAGATTTGCAGCTGCCCTTACACTCAATGCTTCCTTGGTCCGTAGCCAACATTTGTATTTTGGGAAGTAAGGATAGCCCAATTGGCATTCCCTTGTTAGTTTTTCCCCACCACTTACAAGGATGGAGGGAAGAAGTTAGCCAATGTCAAAATGGAACAATGGCCTGAGAATGAAGAAACCTCTCTGGCTGGCTCAGCCTCTGACTCACACATGACCAAGGACAAATCACTTAACCTCTCCTTGTCTTGTTTTTACTGTATGCAAAATAGAGCGGATAACAATGTAAGCCTCCTCCTTCCCTCTGAGGGATATTCTGAAAATGGGAGAGATGTTATCTTGGAAGTGATTAGAGCTCCTAAGAACTGGGCTCTCAGTACAGAAGCAGTGTTGTTCTCAGGCTGTGCTCCAGCTGTTGTTTTTCAGCATGAAAGGTAATATTGTGAGGCCTTGCTGGCAGGGAGAGGAAGCCGTTGCTATGTGTTGACACGGCAACACAACAAGAGGGAGGGCAGGTACCTTACAAGTTTAGTGGTTCTGATTTCATTCATGGAATTCCTTCTTCCTCACCTCAAACCTCAATCTCCTTATGGAGGGGTGTTGTTTTGCTCTTTCCACTTTAACCCCAGCTTCCAGGACATCGGGAGAAAAAGCTGGTCCAAGATCTAAGTATATTTTTCCTAACTGAATCATAGAACCCCGTGGGGGGGGGGGACACTGCTGTTAAGGAGTCACCTAGTTCATTCTGTTCAACAATCACACAATTTCTGAGCCTTTTCTATAACAGAGGATATATCGAGAGGAGTAAAAGTCATGGCCATGTTTTTTTTAAAAGACGCATGGTCTGATAGTCACACATGTACGTAGGGGAGCCACCAGACCGGAAAAAAGTCACTTCCTTGGAAAATCATAATCCTATAGACACAGTATAAATAAAACATGATTTCTGCTTGTGCAAAGCTCAAGTGCCCTAAACAAATATCAACTATTCATTACGAAGGCAAATTGTAGATAACTTGTAAGTAAACCTGCCTGGGAGTACAGAAGAGAGAATTTGTAATTCTGACTCTGAGAATTAGGAAGAGGCATTCAGAACAGGAACATCTAAGCCCAGGGAGGGCAAGTTTCTTAGCAATGAGAACAGGGTGTGTGAAGTCACACAAACATGAAATGGAATGAGACAGGGATGGTAATCAGAGACCAGGGACTAGAGCACTGTGTCATTTGGGGAGTGGTGGATGGGTTAGAAGTGGAATGGACTTGAGAGACGACTTGCAAAGAGTTTCTGAATGTTTGCTGAGAAACTGGGAGTTCGTATAATCAATAAGGGGCATCACAAACTTTGAGTTGGACAGGAGGGTACAGCCTATGCTTTGGAAGCAATAACTCCTGAAATCTGGGAGAGGATGTGGATGTCTACTGCAATTATTCAGGAAGGAGAGAGGCCTGAACCAGTCTATGTAAATGGCTAAAGATATGAAAGAGAGGATACGAGTTCAGTTAACTGTGGTTGTCTACAAACTGGATGAGCTCCTCAAAGCAGAAAGAGAAGTGGAAAATGATGCTAAAGAGAAGCATGGTCTAGTATTCCATTCTGCTGATGCCAAGACACTCTCAGCTCAAATGACATCCTCCTACATTGCGAGTTTTAGCATGAAATCCTTCCTCCAGAAGAAGAATTGGTTCCTCTTTGGATTGGAACATCATAACCAAGGCATGTCTATGGGGAAACAGAGTATTAACAGCAGGAGAGAAAAAAAAAAAAAGGAACAAATAAGGATAGAAGAATATGAGCAAAGAAGAAAAAGGGGGGGTAAAGGTGAAGGTCTGTCCATATTGATGTCACTCTAGATGACTTCTCTAGTTCTAGGGCTTAGAAAGTCATCTGCAAGAATACACCCAGTTTCCACAGACAAGAGACAAGACTTGTAACTCTTGGCCTCATTCAATAAGTGAAAACTTTTGGGAACTTGCTTAAAGCAAAGACCTCTGTGAACACCACCACAATCTCTGGAACCTAGGATTGTTGATGATGGCAGTTTTTACTTTAGTGTTTGACGGGTCTTAGTGATTGATTGATTCTGCACATAGTTTGACTAGACATTATGATTGTAAGACACTCAAATGCATTCTTTCATTCAACATTCCACCAAGTTTTTTATGTACCTCCTGTGTACTAAGCCCTGTGCCAGGCTTCAGAGAAACCGAGGTTGAACAAAACTAACACAATCCCTGATGTCATGAAGCTTATAGTCCCATGGGGAGATAGTAAGGAAATATTTTAACACTTAAACACAATTTTACACTTTTACAATTTTGCAGGGCACCACAAGAGCAAGCAGACTTGGTTCCATCAGTGCTCATAGATTTGAAGGGTGGATGGGAGTTTGCCTAGAAAAAGTAGAGGAAAGAGTATTCTAGGCAGAGACAATAGTCACGTGAGATGGCTGAGATAGGCCTCATGGCATGACAGGGATCAGAAAGGAGGACAGTGTTCTGGAGCCTTGGGAACAAGTGGGAAGGCAGCAGGAGGTGAGTGCGGAGATTTTGTCTCCACTCCCTGTCATTACTACCTTAGCATCTAGCCAAGCAAGGTTCCAGAACACATGAGCAAATGCATCTGAGAATACTAGAGGCCTCCCAATGCTGAATGCATCTTTACCTAATGGTATGAGGCTGGTTGAAATGGTTTCCTCAACTTTCCTTTGCCAAGTACAGCCTTGTAGAACTAGAAATGCATGAAAATGAAGATACGATCTCTCTTATCTGTTCTATTTATTTATTTTTTCTTACCTGTTTTATTATACATCTATCTCACGGCAGTAAAACCAGTGGTTGTGAATGGACTCTAAGGTCAGTTTAGTACAAGGTGAAGGCAGTAGATATATATATATTTTTTTTTTATTATTAAATCATAGCTGTGTACATTAGTGCAATCATGGGGTACAATGTGCCGTCTTCATGTACAATATGAAATATTTTCATCCAACTGTTAAACATAACCTTCATGGGATTTTCTTGGTTATTGAATGAAAACATATGTATTCTGCATTTAGGAAGTTTCACCTGTACCCTTCTAAGATGCACCATAAGTG
>CAUYRH010097448.1:0-26554 GCA_963574655.1 Perodicticus potto
GGCACCTGTAGTCCCAGCTACTTGGGAGGCAGAGGCAAGAGACTTGCTTGAGCCCAGGAATTGGAGGTTGCTGTGAGCTGTGATGCCACGGCACTCTATCCAGGGTGACAGCTTGAGGCTCTGTCTCAAAAAAAAAAAAAAAAAGAAGAAGTCTATACTTCCCAAAGCAAACAACAGATTAAATGCCATACCAATTAAAATACCAACATCATACTTTTAAGAACTGGAAAAAATGATTCTGCGTTTTGTATGGGACCCTGTGTAGCTAAAGCAGTTATTAGTAATAAAAACAAAGCCGGGACATCAGCATGTCAGATTTTAGGCTATACTACAAAGCCATAGTGGTCAAGACAGCATGGTACTGGCACAAAAATAGAGACATAGACATTTGGAATGGAATAGAAAACCAGGAAATGAAACTAACATCTTACAACCATCTAATCTTCGATAAACCAAACAAGAACATACCTTGGGGGAAAGGCTCCCTATTCAATAAGTGGTGCTGGGAGAATTGGATATCCACATGTAAAAGACTGAAACTGGACCCACGCCTTTCTCCACTCACAAAAATTGATTTCAGATGGATAAAGGACTTAGGCGTGAAACAATAAAAATCCTCAAAGAAATCATAGGCAAAACACTGGAAGATATCGGCCTGGGGAAAGACTTCATGAAGAAGACTGCCGTGGCAATTACAACAACAACAAAAATAAACAAATGGGATTTAATGAAACTGAAAAGCTTCTGTGCAGCTAAGGAGACAGCAACCAAAGCAAATAGACAACCTACACAGTGGGAAAGGATATTTGCATATTTTAAATCATACAAAAGCTTGATAACTAGGATCTATAGAGAACTCAAATTAATCCACATGAAAAAAGCCAACAATCTCATATATCAATGGGCAAGAGACATGAATAGAACCTTCTCTAAAGAAGACAGATGAATGGCTACCGAACATATGAAAAAATGCTCATTATCCCTAATTATTAGAGAAATGCAAATCAAAACCACCCTGAGATACCATCTAACCCCAGGGAGAATGGCCCATATCACAAAATCTCAAAACTGCAGATGCTGGCATGGATGTGGAGAGAAGGGAACATTTTTACACTGCTGGTGGGACTGCAAACTAATACAACCTTTTTGGAAGGAAGTATGGAGCAACCTCAAAGAACTCAAACTAGACCTCCCATTTGTCCCATTACTGGGCATCTACCCAGAAGGAAAATAATCCTTTTAGCATAAGGACACTTGCACTGGACTGTTTATCACAGCTCAGCAATCACCAAAATGTGGAAACAGCCTAAACGCCCACCAACCCAGGAATGGATTAAAAGCTGTGGTGTATGTACACCATGGAATACTATTCAGCCATTAAAAAATGGAGACTTTACAGCCTTTGTATTAACCTGGATAAAAGTGGAACACATTATTCTTAGTAAAGCATCACAAGAATGGAGAAGCACGAATCTTACGTACTCGATTTTGATATGAGGACAATCAATGACAATTAATGACACAGTGCTGGGGGGTGGGGGGAAGAAGATAGTGGAGAGAGAAAGAAGGAGGGGGGTGGGGAAAGGAAAAGCAGAGAGAGGGAAGGAGGGAGGGGGTGGGGTCTTGATGTGTGATACATCTTTTGGGATCAAGACACAATTTTAAGAGGGACTTTACCTAACAAATGCAATCAGTGCAACCTGGTTTCTTATACCCTAAATGAATCCCCAACAATTAAAAAAAAAAGGAAAAAAAAATACATGTCACATATGCAAATTATAATTCCAGAACATATTTGCTTACCTAATTTTGAGAAATAAATGACTAAAAATTTGCATCTTACAATGCTTTGAGGCCCTCTGTTAATTCAAAGTTCAAATGCTCTTATCCTAAAGACTATCTCCTGCTTGATCTGCTGTGATAGCCTACTTCCAAGATGGTCCCTGGTAAATTTTTACCTCCTGACATTTATGCTTTTATGTGGTTCCTTCCTATACTGAATATAACACTGGTGAAAGTGATAGTATATGATCTTCAGGATCAGATCACAGAAGGCACTGTGGTCACCAACTTGCTCTACTGGAATACCTGCTCTGGGGCAAGCCTGCTGGTATCCAATGAGAACCATTCAGCAGTCCTATAGAAAATGAGGCCTCTAGCCAATGGCCAGCACTAATCTGTCAGTCATGTAAGTGAGTCACCTTTAAAGTGGATTGTTTAGACTCAGTGAACACCTGAATGACATCTGACTATAATCTTGTTAGAAACTCCAAGACAAAACTGCCCAGACAAGCTGCTCCCAAATTCCTGCCCCACAGAAATCATGAGATAGTGATTACTGTTGTATAAAGACCCTAAGTTCTGGGGTTATTTGTTACACATAGAATAGAAACACTGTAATAGAAATGAATATAGCTGCTGACTTTGACAACATGTAACAGCTTAATGTGAGTGTCTTACAATTAATAAACCACCATCTTTCTATCAGTTATTATAGACTTTATTACTACTAATGATCATAGTTGGCCAAAGACCAACAGTGAAATTATTTTCTAATCCATATTTAGTTGTTATAGGCATTATTGTTTTGGGAGGTGATATTTTTCAAGTTGTTCATATATACAACATGTCCGTTTCCTTTTGTGATATGTTGATTTCAAAGGCTTGAAAATTCCTGATTTGCTAAAAAAATTAGTAATGTATGTTTATCTATATTTTCCCAAATGTTAAGTTAAAAAAACTCTTGCTTAGTTACGTTTTGAAGATAAGTTTTCATGTCACTATTCTGACTATGGTGAAGTGAAGAACTGCTGGAGGGCCAAACAATAGGGAGAATTTGAAAGAGGAGAAAGAAACAAATCTCTCTCCAATAATATACTGCAGTGACGTTCCAAAAGAAGGGAATCTTAACAATTCCCCATGTGTCCACAGAACTTAGTTTCAATCAGTGCAAATTGTGGCAAGCTTTTTAGAAAGATCATTTTACAGGCAGGCACTGGGCACTGGATTTTAATTCTAAACAGAAAAGAAACACTGTACATGAATTTATGGAACTTGCCTGTCTGCCAAAAGTTTGCTATTTCACACTAGTACAACGGAAAGTATTTAAGAAGACTGTAAACTATGTAATTTTGCCTCCTAAATTAGACCCATTCTGTAGGACAGGAAAGTTACCTTTACACTCCAAGACATCTTCACTGCAAACTCTGTTCCTATGACTATGTAAATAATTGTGAAAAAGTAGGTTTACACACCTCTTGATATATTAGACAATCAAGATACTAAAATATCTGAGGGAAAAGTTTAAAAGAATCAAAGTATTTAGTTCTGTAGAACTACCCATTAGCTTGGCCTTATTCTGATGTAATATTTTCTTTAAAATTGTAAAGATAGGTAATGCTTGCAGTTCTTTTAAAAACTATAGGAAAGGGTAATATTAAAAAACCATAAACTTTTCTGTCATCCATCTCTTCAGCTGCAATCACGTTTACCATTTTCATGTCTTTCCAGAGAAGTCTATGTATACTAGCATATTTACATACATATATGGGGTGGCCATAAAGGTTGTGTGCAATTTAAAATGGTATCCAATTTAAAACTGCGTTTGGACTTCATGGCCACCCTGCACATTAATACATATAGACATCTACCTAACTCTACCATCTACCTCAGCTGCCCTTCTTAATATAAATAATAATGCAATATACCATTCTGTTTCTCTGTACCAAAGTTTTTTGTTTTGGTTACCAACATACTTTGGAGATTATTTTTTCTATATCATATGCTAAATCTGCTACCAATATTTGGATGTATTTCTGATTTTTCTAGATTGTTCAATTAATCTACATATTTATGTATGAACATTGAACTGTGAATTACTATAGTTTTATAATATGTTTTGATACGTGGTCTACCTACTTAATAATTAATAACTCCTCCCTAATAATACTTTTTGAGAATTTTCCTGGCTCTTCTTACATATTTCATCTTCCATATGAACTGTTGATCACCTATGGAGTTACTCCCCCACCTCTATTTTGATATTGAAAAATTGGGATCAGGCTCGGCGCCTGTGGCTCAACGGGCTAAGGCGCCAGCCACGTACACCTGAGCTGGCAGGTTCGAATTCAGCCCGGGCCGGCCAAACAATAATGACGGCTACAACTAAAAAATGGCCGGGCGTTGTGGAGGGCATCTGTAGTCCCAGCTACTTGGGAGGCAGAGGCAGGAGACTCGCTTGAGCCCAGGAGTTGGAGGTTGCTGTGAGCTGTGATGCCATAGCACTCTATCCAGGGCATAGCTTGAGGCTCTGTCTCAAAAAAAAAATAAATAAATAAAAAATAAATTAATTAATTAAAAAAAAAAAAGAAAAATTGGGATCAGAAGTGATGCATCCTTAAACTCACACAATCCTATGAATCCCATGAGATAAGTAGTTTGATTAAATCTTAACCAACCATATGGCATACTAACAAATAAAAATCATCTTTAATTTTACATTTATCCAGAACTTTACTATTTATGAAGACTGTTCACTTTTATCATCTCCTTTAATCTTCTTAACCACATTGGAACTAACCAGGCCGCACTTTTTTAATTCTCATATAATGGATGGACTTGACCTTCAGGCCTGGAGAAAAAGACTCTGACACTTATTTGGCCCAGGCCCCAGGTTTCTTCTCACCATATCAATGGCAGAGAGCACTATGGATCTTCAAGAAACATTAAAAAAAAAAAAAAGGGAATGCTACCATTTTAGAAATGTTGGCAAGCTATCAAAATTTCAAACTTTTAATGAAGTTTAAAACATAATTACTGGCATGAATACAGTGACAACGGAACTCTCACAAAATGCTAGTGGGAGAATAAATTGGCATTCCCCTTTTAGAAAGCATTTGGGCAATATGTATCAACAGTCTTAAAATGTTTCAGAGAAAAAACTTGCATTACTGTGATTGCTAGGGGGTAGTCTACACTTCCCTTTGCTCCATTTGGGCCTGTTTCCTCCCTGCCTTGAGTCTTGTAATTATATTTATCTTCCTGCCTGTCTGCAGAACCTCTCTTCCCTGCCTTTTCCTCCTTCCCTCTTTTCTCCTAGATGCTGAATCTTAGGGCTGGCAAGGATTCACTGAAATCCACCTTCCATATTTCTCAAACTTTCTCTTTAGCTTTTGATTCTAATTAATATGCCATGACTCCCTTCCCAGTTATAACTTCTTTCAAGGTTTCTCTACTGCATATCTATTTTGAGTAGAAAATTGTTTATGTCATAAAGTTTATATTTCAAAATTAATAAGTATTGTTCTCATTTTCCAATTAAATAGGATTGAACCTTTTTTTTTTTTGAGACAGAGTCTCACCTTGTTGCCCTCGGTAGAGTGCTGTGGTATCACAGCTCACAGCAACCTCCAGCTCTTAGGCTTAGGCGATTCTCATGCCTCAGCCTCCCGAGTAGGTGGGACTACAGGAGCCTGCCACAACACCCAGCTATTTTTTGTTACAGTTTGGCCGGGGCCAGGTTTGAACCCGCCACCCTCGGTATATGGGGCCGGCGCCCCACTTGCTGAGCCACAGGCACTGCCCCAGGATTGAAACTTTTTCAAACACTGTATATACCCTCATTTGCTTCACAGAATTTAGCTTTTCTAAAAATAACAACACCAAAATGATAAAAAATTCACTAAAATAGTTTCCTTGATCTGTAATGATCAGAAAATATTCTCTATAGAAATCAGTTTAAAGATGGTTTGTGAATCCTTTTCCTCGTTAGGCAAATACCTTCGTTTCCTTATTCAGATTTTTTGACTTACAAAACCTATTTTCTCTTATATTAAAAAAGTTAACTTCTTTTATAAGTGAAATAGCCAAACTTTAGATGCAGTTGTTGTTTTTGGTGACCTTTGTTTTATATAAAAAAAGCTATTGCTAACATTATTGGTAAGCTTTTGCTAACATTATTACTCAAACCATGTAGTTATTGTTAGCGCAGTTCAAAACTCATGTCATTTCTCTCCAAAGACTTTGGTTTACTCAGTTTACTCTTTTTTTTTTTGAGATGAGGTCTGATTTTTTTGCTGGGCTACAATGCAGTCGTGTCATCATAGTTCACTGAAACCTTAAATTGCTGAGCTTAAGTGATCCTCCTGTCTCAGCCTCCCACATGCACCTATGCTTGGCTAATTTTTGTACTTTGTCTAGAGATGGGATCTTGCTATGTTACTCAGGCTGGTCTCAAACTCCCACCCTCAAACAATCCTCCCACCTCAGCCTCTGAAAGTACTTGGATTATAGGCTAAGCCACTGCACCCGGCTTGGTTTATTCTTTACTTGAGAATCTTCTGTTGTTCCAGCTTTCTTAGTGTATCTTGTATCATCTCAAAACTAAATGTAATCAAATAGCTTTTTTTTTTTTTTTGAGACAGAGCCTCAAGCTGTCACCCTGGACAGAGTGCCGTTGTATCACAGCTCACACTGCAACCTTCAACTCCTGGACTCAAGCGAGTCTGCTGCCTCTGCCTCCCAAGTAGCTGGGACTACAGGCGTCCGCCACAACGCCCGGCCATGTTTTGGTTGCAGCCGTCATTGTTGTGTGGCGGGCCAGGGCTGGATTCGAACCCGCCAGCTCAGGTGTACATGGCTGGCGCCTTAGCCCGTTGAGCCACAGGCGCTGAGCCAGCTTTTTTTTTTCTGGCCAGGCCTGGGTTTGAACCCACCACCTCTGGCATATGGGGCTGGCGCCCTACTCCTTGAGTCACAGGTGCTGCCCACATAGCTTTTTAGTCAGCATTCCCACCATGTGTTTGACAGTGATTCCAAAGTCAAATTTGATATCTATTTCATTAACATGGTCTTTCTTTAGGCACATCCAGAAAACATCATAAGTAACCTTTAAACTGTTCAAAGAATGTCATCGTTATTGGCTGTACTGTCACCGCAGATGGTCTTGCCCTTGAAATGATCTTAAATGTTTAAATAAAACTTAAATTTTGACTTTGATTTTTTGAAAATTTAACAAAATCTAATTAAAAAAATATATATTTATATTTAATATATATATAAAATATATATATATATATAAAATATATATATATATATATATATTTTTTTTTTTTTTTTTTTTGTAGAGACAGAGTCTTATTTCATCACCCTTGGTAGAGTGCCATGGCTTCACACAGCTCCCAGCAATCTCCAATTCCTGGGCTTAGGCAATTCTCTTGCCTCAGCCTCCTGAGTAGCTGGGACTACAGGCACCCACCACAATGCCCGGCTATTTTTTTGTTGCAGTTTGGCCGGGGCCGGGTTTGAACTCACCATCCTCGGTATATGGGGCTGGCACCCTACCCAATGAACCACAGGCGCCGCCCAAAATATTTTTAACATAAAAGAGGTAGTCACAATTTTAATGACTAGTCATTAAACGACTATCTAATTATCAGTATAAAGAATGATATTACACTTTATGCACATGACATCTAGACCTACATATATACAAATTTAAGAGTAAATGAATTGTTGCTGTTTTTCAGTTACCCTGTGGTGTGCAATTGTTGTGGATGTTGTGTTAGTTTGGAACCTTGAATTAGGACATGAAGAGACACACAAAAAGTGGATACATGGCATTATTGGGAAATAATATGTCATTATGCCAAACCCACTAAATTCATGCCAAAAGGAAGGCTTTGATGAGTTAATCTGCCTCTTCTTTCACATAAAAGCATCTGTAGCTCAAATATTCCCCTCATTCTTTTACCTAAGCAGTGACAATCTGAGACACCTGGTGGTAGCACAACCCACAAACCTTCAATAATTCCGTTTCAATTTCTATTCTATTTGTAGTCTACTTTCTGTCTGCATAAATTTGCCTATTCTAGATATTTCACATAAGGGGATCAAACAGTACTTGTCCTTTTGCATCTGGCTTATTTCACTTAGCATAACACGTGCGTATTTTCAAGGTGCATTCAAGTTATAGCTTTTATCAGAACTCTGTTCCTTCTTATGCCTGAATAATATTCCATCGCATGTTCACGACACTTCATTTTCCCACTAATTAGCAGTTGCATCTTTTTTTTTTATTTTTTTTTTATTTTGAGACAGAGCCTCAAGCTGTTACCCTGGATAGAGTGCTGTGGCATCACAGCTCACAGTAACCTCCAATTCCTGGGCTCAAGCGAGTCTCCTGTCTCCACCTCCCAAGTAGCTGGGACTACAGGTGCCCGCCACAATACCCGGCCATTTTTTGGTTGTAGCCGTTCTTGTTGTTTGGCGGGCCTGGGCTGGATTTGAACCCGCCAGATCAGATGTACGTGGCTGGCGCCTTAGCCTGTTGAGCCACAGGCGCCGAGCCAGCAGTTGCATCTTGAATCAGGACACAGTGTAAGATGCAGAGAAGTGGGACCTGAGCAGGGTCTGTGGTAAGCACTACCCTCGACACTATGAGGCCTGGGGCAGGAGTCCTGCCCACCTTGGTCTAAAAGCAGTACTGCTGTCCCACCAAAGTCAGGGATGGAGATTCTTGATTACTCCAGCTATTATTTTCCTTCACCTCTGAATTCCTAAAGTACCTATAATAAACCAAGTTAAGTTTAACTTTTACCTACAGAATTAGTTACTTTTATCTATCCTATCAACAATTAAATTTAAGCTCTTTTGTTTCCAGCTGTTGGTAGTTAACAGAGATGGCAATGAACACTGGTTCTGAGTGAGCTACTCTGCTAGGTGAGAAAGCACGTAGATGTTCATTTTTTTCCTCTCACTGACCATACACCAGGAATTCAAAATTATTGCTGATTGATTGGAACATGCCTTCTTTTTAACAAAATATGTTAATTATTAATGACCTTCATTCTTGTTCATTGGGGAACTGACTTTTCTGGCCTGTGAGAAGAGGCAAACCAAAGCTTACTCTTTAAGAAACAGACAGAGGCCTTGGGGTTTCCTTATTGCAGATGGCAGGGGGGATTGCTTCCCAAGTTTAATCTCTATATACCTATGGAGCAGAATCACTATCATTGTAGCTGACAGTCTATATTAGGACACATTTCTGTTTCCTACTCACTACTTTTACTTTGCTACAATCCTAAGAATTCCTCTATTTTTCCCAAAGAAGACAGAATCACATTATCCCTGTGGATGCCTGCTTTTCTTTGGCATTTAAAAAAAGATGAATTCTCCTCTAGTGAGGAAATATATGAAGCCCCATCTTCAACCTGCAGCTATACAGGTTTTTTATTTAGCCATATAGCACAAAATACATGTTGGAAATTTACTTCTTAATGACATGAGAGAAAAGCTCCTACCAATGCAGACAACTATAGCCTATATGAAGTTCAAGGCATGTGAGGTTGTTATCCAAGAAGAGAACACATCTTACAAATTTGAAAATAGGCTGTATAGACTCTTTTTCTAATTAATGGCCATGCATAAAAATATATCATAAAAATGTGCGAAACTGTACAGATGCAGACCATTAACAAAGGTACTTACATCAGAAAGATCAGATGTGTCTATGAGAACACACACTCATTTAAAAAATAGATGTTTCTTAACATCCAAATCACTCTATTTGGGGTTCTCCAAACCTTGTTTTCCAACTACTTTTTCCTGGTATCTAAAATTTTTCAGACAAAATCTTCTTGAATGGATAGTGACAATTTAGTAGCACTCCTGCCATACTGTATAGTTTCATATTTATAATTGTGATTTTTAACAACTTTATCAAATATCAGGTTTAGTACTCATTAAATGTTTTCAGTTTAACAGCTCATAAAATAGTCATGTGAGTACTTACTTCATCAAGTTCTGTTACAAAAGAATAATATTCTACTACAAGGCCACTTCTGGAGTCCTATAGTTTGATATTGCTACCCTGAATATTTTTTAAATTGCTATTAAGAACAATTATATAAACAAGATGGACTTCTTTGATAAAAATAACCATGAAGATCAGATGTTTTATACACATTACCTAATTTCCTTAATACCACTTTGCAAAATGATTAGAGTCTCCTCAGTGACACTAAAAGATAATCCTCAGAGGCTTACAACTGATAGCAAAGTTCCTTCTTTGGAGTTTTGTTCCTCAGTGCTGAATGAGGTACTGAGTGCAAAAGATTTGTTAGCTTCAATTATAGTTCCAGCATGATATTGGGAGCTAACTTTCATACTTTCCCCAGTATGCTTAGGATTCTTCAACCTGTTTGATAAATAACCATTCACTGAACATATTTATTTTAAAACAGTTATTGCTCATGAGATAGCTTGGTCATTATTTTGCCTTAGATTCCTGAGGAATTAATAAGTAGTGCAAGAGAGTAAAACTGAAGCACCCATATCATTTCTTTTTGCTGCCCTTAAGTTACCTATACATTGATTAATCATAGGCAGTGAAGTGTCCATTTAAATAGGGCACAGGTTTAGGCGACCTAAAACTGATCAAGGAAATTAAAATTAGTCTTTGTCCATTGGAAGGCTATTTTCTTTTTGGACCACTATTCTGTATACTGTCCATCCAGTCATTCATCTTTTATGTTGAGCTCCAAATAAACAAAAGTACTGTCCTTTGCTAAGGGAGGTACTAAGATGATTAAGAAAGTAGTCCCTTGGCCTGTCTGATGATAGATTCTTACCAGGTGTGGATTAGACCAGACAATACAATGTCTTAGAAGAAGTAGGTCAAAGATTGGGACTGTTTTTAAAAGGAGAAAATGGCTCAGAGAAAGTCAAAGAAATAAAAAGAGGTGAGATTTGTTCTCTTCCTGCCATGTCCTGCTTTACTAGCAACTCCCTGGGTTCAATCTATCCAAGTCCGAAGATTCTTTCTCCATACCACTACCTCTAAAAGAAGTACAGGAACTAAGAAGTTGTCTTGAGATTAAAATGGAGACAGTGACAAAATTCTTTCAACCAAGTACATGAAAAACAATGTTACCAAAATTAGAAAGGGTCTCTGAGAGTTTGTTCATATGACATCACAGTATTTTTCTTCCACTGAGGAGAAATAAAGAAAAACTTTCATTTTCTTCAGGTTTGAAGAAAAGTCTAACTATTGGATGCTGAAAAAACCTGTAAACAGATTTCAAAAATTCTTTGAAGATTTTTAGAAACAGTATAAATTCTCATTTGCCTTGAATAACTTAAGGACCTGCTGAAATAGAGTAAGAGAATAAACTAAGATAATACCAATCACTAACTTAGAGTATTATTACTAAGCAATTTTGTCGAATTACAGAATCTCACACCTAGATGTCTGAAATGTTAAATTTTCACAGGTGTATAGAATATATTTTAAGAGCGGACAGTGATTCTACACAGTAGTAGAAGTTTAGGAATCAGTAAAAGTAGGAGTAAGAACTATTTCTGATAAGGATTTCTGATTTTCAAGTTGGAAACTTAAAGCAGCTCACAAGGCACTACATCTTTCATTTTTCTCTTTCTATCTAAAGCTTCCAACTTGGTAAGATCTCATTCCCGGAAAAGGTTTTGGCAGTCACTTTTTGGAACCCACAATTTCTGTAGTTTTGTATGTCTTTACCATAACCTCTCTACCTCTAAAGCCTCACTCTCCGTATGAGGTCAGTAATGCCACTGCTACAGGAAGTAAATGTTCTTCAGCATGGGGCTGTTTGCCCATATACGGGAGAACATGTGGGGCAGGAAGGGAGTTCAGCATTTATAGACCTCAAAATACTATGAAAGTTTTTGGCACAAAGACCACATTACCATTCATTTTATGCACCTGAAAATGGACACAGAACTATTAAGGAATTTTGAAAGAGAGTCTAAGTCTCCATATCATACTCAGATGTCAGGTGACATCTTGCGGCTGCCTTTGTGATTCTTGGAAGCGCACTACTGGCAAACTAGCATTGTAATCTGTATTTTTGAATTTTATTAGGATGACAATGATTTTAAAAGAAAACATTCTCTTTGCACTTTAAAAACCATGTTCTATATGTTAAGTACAGTGCTAGAAGCTTTCAAGTTTTATTACTAACATTAAAAATTTCTAATTTTAACTAATGACAAAACTGAGGCTCAGGCAAGTTGTCTGAGTCAAAAGTCCTTGAGAAAATATCAAAGATAGGAGGTTAGTTAAGTAGTGATCATGAAACAGTAAAATTTTCAGTTCATTTAGGACAATTATTTTAAATGAGACTATATTTGAGATTATATGTGTACATACATACATATATAAACACATACATACAGTGTATGTATACCATATCTATTTGAAATATTATACATATCTGATATGTATGTGGATTTTATAAATATTATGTATGTGTTTAAAAATAAAAGCAACATCTTAATGGAAATACATTACATCGCTTACCTCTCTGGTGCTGGTTTTCTAATAACAGCTTCTCTAAAAACCATGCTGCTTCTTTGAAAACCATGTCAGCATCATGACTGACTAAACCATGCAAATATGATTGACACACTCTTGAAACAGCTTTCACCTTGCTAGAACACAAGGAATTCCATATAAATTTTCAGGAGTATAAATGAAGCCTCATGAGTCTTATAGAATAAATATCTCCAGGCTTAGTGGGACCATAGCCAAGACACTTAGAAGTTCTACCCTTTGCTTACAATAGTTTGTGAACTCTGATACTGAGAACTATGTAATCCAAGAATTTTAAATGCTTCCACAGCATTTCAAGTGCAATCATAAAAATTTAAAAATACTCCTCTACCATTTAGCACATAAAAAGAGTAGTTCTTTATAAAGTTTGCTTACATGATAGTTCAGTGTCTAAAACCTGCTTTAACTGGTGACATTAAGTTAAATTGCATGTCCAATGACTAACGAATCTCTAGAAAATTTATTTTGAAATTAATTAATTAATTTTTGAGAGAGAGTCTCATTTTGTCGCTCTCAATAGAATGCAGCGGTGTCATAGCTCACAGCAAGCTCAAAGTCTTGGGCCTGAGTGATTCTCTTGCCTCAGCCTCCCACATAGCTGGGACTATGGGTGCCCACACAACGCCTGGCTATTTTTAGAGACAAGGTCTCACTCTTGTTCAGGCTGGTCTCGAACTCCTGAGCTCAAGCAATCCACCCATCTCTGCCTCCCATAGTGCTAGGATTATAGACATGAAACATCGTGCAGGGCCTAAAATTAATTTTAAATGATGTATTATTTTGTTAAACACTCTTAAGAATTAAGTCTTTAAAAATATGAAACCCCTTGAAACCACTCCCACAAATAGCCAACATTTAAAATAACACCAATCCACTTGCTTTTCTCCAGGAAACGTCATAAACTCTTAAGTTAGTAAAGCTATGTAAAGCCTTCAAAATCCCTATCTTTCTGACAAAGTATACATATTTTTGTTTCGGAGACTTTATTTCCCCTTTTCTAAGAAATGAGTAGAAAAAGTCCCTACATCATATTTAGTTTAAGGCCCAGACTTATTTGCAATAGAAGGACTCATAACATAAGAGGATGCCAAAGAACACTTCTTTATCACTTTAGTCTTGACTTGGCACAGTGTCTCAGATGGTATTCATTTGGAATAGAGATCGATGACATAACTTGTCCAATCCTCCTCCATAAGTGGCTTTACTAGAAGTGGGTAAGGGCAGAAAAATATAAATTATCTGTCTGTAAGCAACCAAAAACATACCAACTCATCTTGGAATAATTTAACCAATAAGATGATTTAGAGGACAGTCAGTGGCACCATTTTTGGAAGGCAAGAGCTTAGCAGAAGGAATATAAATCAAAGGTGACTGGCAGGTAAAGGATATATGCAGCAATCAGCCAAACCATGTGCATACTGGCACAAATTCAATAAGATCATTTATAAAATTTTAAGGCAGAAGTACACAAAAGGAGGTCTGGTGCTAACTAAATCCACAGATAGCTTACATGCCACTGAAATAAACACTTCCAGATGCGAATGTACAAAAACCTTTCACAGAAAGAAATGTTTTCTTTCATAAATCTGAAGGAGGGATTCTTCGCAGGGAAGGGCAAAAGTCTGAAATTGAGACTGAGCTTCTTACAGACTAGAAGTACTTGTTGAGCTGGAAAGACTATATGGGTAGTGATGTACTACATAGTGAGAGTCTACTTAGAAGTGTCACTACAATCAAGAAGACTGGATTTTTGTTAAACTGAGGAAAAAATGCTAACTTGTTTCATAAATCCTGTAAAATCTGGGTTCTGAGTTAAAAGTTGCTCTTGTTACTTTCCTTATAGTTTCTTTTTGAGAGCAAGCATGTAGAGGAGCATTGGTGAAGATAATGGGTTCCCAGAAAGATAGAGCTAAAAAAAGTTAGAAAAATGACGCTTTGGAACTAAAAGCTATTGTAAACATGGCAATACAAAATTTTCAGTCTGCTTTAATTGTAGTCATGTTTTAGGAATACATGACCACATTCATCAATGGCTTAGGAAGTCAATTTGTTCATCAAAATAGCATAATCATATGTGGGACTTTCTGGTCATATATAAAAAAAAACTTCTAGAATGTCATTTTTATATTTTTTGAGGTCAGAGGATCTACACTTTAATTTCCTCTCCCCTGCCCAAACAGGAAGTTCCCTTTAAATTTGATGCAATTTCTTAAGCATCTGAGCACTGAATTTAGTCTTGAGAACATTTTTCACTATTTGTTGTATGCACTGGGTCAAATTATCTTCTTATCATCTTTTATTCTCCTCCTATTCAAGGTCTTGTTATTCTTATTTTATATGTCAAATATCTCTTGAATACATTCTTATTTTTATCTTCTCTGTTCCCATCGCCATTGCCCCAGATGAGGCTCTTCTGTTCATATACCTTCAGTACTACTCTCACTGTCTATTATAGCTCCTCACTGCAGTCTCTTCTCTACATTATCATCTGAGTTATCTTTCTGTAACATAGAGCTTTTCATATTAACCTCTTGATCAAAAAAATTAAAATAGCTCCTTAATGACATCAGTTGTTTCAAAAGAAATTTTCCACAATCATACTGAGAACCCGAACATATATTAGAGATAAAAACTTATCTGTGTTATTTAGATAGAACACTATTATACATAGAATACCTATAAGATAATCTGGGGTTTCTGCAGTTTGATAACAATTGGCCCATGTCATAACGTCTAGGTAAACTGGGTTGGAATTAAAAGTCCTTTTAAAAATGGCATCACCCTTCTCAAAATGAAGAACCCACTGGTGCTTCCACTCCCTTCAATGTACTCCAGACCCACTTCTTCACTTATGTTTGCTGCTTATTACATTTTTAAAAAATTTATTCCTATTCTTCTTCCTGCTTATATTATCTTTTCAAGATTTTTACTCATTTGCTCACCTTTGTCTTATAAGCAGTTCAAATGTTAATGACGCTATACATTTTCCTTGACTTCCTCACACAGACTGTACTTTCTCTCCTCAGTACCTGAGGCAATTTGACCACCTTTCAGTTAAGTGGGTAAGTATATATATACATACTTTTCTATGTTGGAACATGAGGTTACTTATCTCCAGATGCCATAACCCCATCCCAACGTATTTCTAATACAATATTTGACAAATGTTTATTGAATTCATAAATGGAGATATCAAAGCTCTAAGGATCTCAAGACAAAGAGGCATGTTAACACCAACCTTCCACTTCCAAATCATGTGTAGTTCAATTGTAAGAGTATGGATTCTGCAAATTATTACCTACTCAAAACAAAAAAAATCAAGTGCTGTCCTTTGTATGTGAAGTGTGCTTTCCTTCTATCAGGAAAGGATGTGCTTTGTTTTTCTATCAGTAGTGGTGACAGACTGATTCATGGCAGTTTACTATCTTGCTTTGCTATCTTATTAATTTTTTATTTTAACCATTTGAGACCTGGTTGTGTGAGTGGGAGACATTGTTTGCCATCAAACACTAAAGCAAAGTTAGTTCATCCACATGAGGATCAACCCATATACTGTCTTCTTCAGATAGTGTTTTCACAAGAAAGCACAATGTAAAGACCAAACTAGCTTGCTCTCTTTTTGAACACTAGAAGTCTGCTTGGATGAGAACTGTTTACTAACTATAATCTATTTACTAACTGGGATCTTACCTAAGTAGTCTTGAATACAGGAATGGGCGTTTTAGGTTAGACTGGGAATGAGAATAAGAGCAGAGCCAGCAATGTAGTCTGTAATGTAGTGGTTCTCAACCTTCCTAATGCCTGTTCCTGTGGGTGGCGACCCACAGGTTGAGAACCGCTGTTCTAATGTCTCCACTAGAAGCTGTAAAATCTTTACAAGTGTTTGAATTGGAATTGACAAGAACCTATAGGCCAGGCTGTGAACTTCTGTAGCCAGGGAGTCAGCTCAAATATCCCTGGTATTTCCACCAGGGGCACAGCACCTCAGCTGTCACTTTGAATGCACCTGTGCAAATTCTGAGTCTGACACTGGGCTATGCCTACGTGACCTGTGCCAACTAATCAGCCAAAATACTTCCAGATTTGGAGTGCACACTCTACATACTAGGCAAATGCCCAGAACTGCAAGTGCACTCTCATCAGGTGGGAGAACTTATCCAGGTGCCAGGGTAAGAATTAACATCTGACTGACATATGGGCTATGAATTTTCTCTTCTCACATCTTGGGGTCATGCAGAGGCAGTATATAGAGGTGGAATATTTAATCTGTGCACACATAGCCTGGAGGATTTGGTTTAAATCAAATCATAATTAAAATACCACTCAGGCAAACAAGACGTAATTATATTTTTCCTGCACATTTTTCCTACCTTGCATACAGCCTTAAATATGTTAGGTACAATAAAAGTATCGATTTCATTTTTGGAAAGTGTAAATTTTCCATTTAAAACAATCCATTTACTATGTAGTGGGATTAACTTTGCAATTACATCAGTAAGTTAAATGACAGATCAATGACTACATTTGTTGATTAAAGTATGTAATACTATTTCAGAAATCACCAAAATGTCAATTACCTCCACTTCATCAGGCTCTCATCATGGGTATTTAGAGAGGCTTTTTTTGTCACATTATCAATAAAATGTATATAATTGTTTCACTTAAACAAAACACACTTATGAATGCTAGGTGTTTCTGGTAATGGCAAATGTGGCTCAGAGGAGTAGGGCGCTGGCCCCATATACCGGAGGTGGTAGGTTCAAACCTGGCCTCGGCCAAAAACTGCAGGGAAAAAAAAAACACAAAACAAACAAACAAAAAAAAAAAGGTTTTTTTTTCTTTTTTTAGGACAGAGTCTCACTTTGTTGCAGTCAGTAGAGTGCCCTGGCACCATAGCTCACAGCAACCTCCAACTCTTGGGCTTAGGCAATTCTCTTGCCTCAGCCTCCCGAGTAGCTGGGACTACAGGTACCCACCATAACAACCAGCTATTTTTTGCTGCAGTTGTCAATACAGTTTTAGCTGGCTGGGGATGGGTTCGAACTTACCACCCTTGGTATACGGGGCTGGTGCCCTATCCATTGAGCCACAGGCACCGCCCAATAAAGAATATTTTAATGAAATTCACATGTTATTTTTTTATTTACTTAATTTAGATATGAACTATGAATGAGAACATTTTAAATAGTATTTTTGCTGTGCCAACATGAGCAATTTAATATACTGAGCTATATATCCAACTGAATATTTATAATCTTCTTGTTGATAGACTTAACTTTCATACCATTTTTAACAGCACTATTTTTGAATTTAGAAATAGCTTACTTAACTTAGTTTTGTTCTTCCTCACCTATCCTTTTGCTGCTTTCATGAAATGATGAATTAAAAGATTCTTATGATTTTTTTTTAAAGAAGAGATATTTTCCTTTGGGAATTACTGGAAATATTTCCCCACTCTATTTCCATTTCTCCAGAAGACTATAAAGACCCAGAAACTCTGGTAACATAAACACTGCAAGGTTTAGTACTTCTGGAATATTCCACTTTAAAGTTCCTCTTTGGTATAAATTACCCCTCTTTTGTTGCACTAATGTCCAAATTCTTCCTCTATTCACCAAGATACAGTATGCTTTTTATAACAAAAAGAGATTCATTAACTTCTTGAACCATTTCCAATTTAAAAAGACTTTGAAAGACACAAACTTTGAGGAAAACACAGGGCTGATTAGGGCTATCATCTTTCCTTGCTATCTTAATCATGCCCCCCCATTAAATAAGACTGATTTTTTTTTCCTCAACCTATGTTCCTAAAAATTCTAGGATTCTTTGCAGTATTCCTAGGGGCTTCATAGATGTTTCATTTGAATGCCCATTATAGTCCTGTGCTATTCAAAATAGAGGTTCTGCCATTCACTGTTTTATATTTGAACTTCTTATAAATACTTTTTTTATTATGAAGTTGTGTCTTGGAATTAGATTTGTTCTGTTTTTTGATATTAAAAGCAGCCTAAATACTCTATATAAAATTGTGCAAGTAAGTGTATGTATCACCTTAGAATGTATGCCCTGTGCTGAACTAAACTTGAGGTCTTTATTACTAATATAAAGAGTAAAGACAGGAAAAAACAAACTGTGAATATTCACTATACAATGTAGAGACATACACTAAGTGCTAATACTACCAGGATTTTACAAAATAGAACAGAACTGCATAATTCATTACAAATAAATCCATTGGTTCCTCACAGTAAGATATTGCTACATACATTTTAAACGATATTCTCTTCCCTTCTCCCCTCATTCTGCCTGCTGATTAAAAAGACATTAACTGAAGAGTTTTACAATACAATAGTTTTGTACGAACTTCATTTGGCAAAACAGAATTAAGATATGCTTACAATAGTAGACAATGTTTTGTTGTAAAGTTCACCAATTTTGGATTCAACAGGCAAAGCGAAATAACTTTAATACTAGGACTTTAACAAGTATTTGTCAGAGAAGAGGCCTCAGGTGACTGAGATTGTCTTTGTGATATCTTTGAATAGCTCACAGTGCTTTAAGATTAAAACATATTTTCCAAAAAACTAGGCAGAATTATGCTGAATAAGAAACCCATATGTTTAGATTTCCTCTAAACATTTACCAGTTTAGAAATGTAAGCACTTGTTGGAATTCTTAAACAAAGAATTCTAACTATTTCTCTTTTGAGTCAAGTCTATTATAGGCCTCTATCGAACATTATTACAAAACACTATATTTTGAATCAAACTCTTCTCAATGCTAGGTAACTAAATAAAATATGGAAGTAAAGCAGAAGATTGAAGGATGTGATATTCCAACTGTTATTCATAACTTTGTTTTCAAAATACCCTCATTGGTTTACTGAAGGAGATTTTAAGAGTAGATCTTCCTAATATGACATAGATTTAATACCTTTTGGAATACCCATCTTCTACACAATGTAGTTTAGGAAATGTTATTTCATGTTTTCAGGATAAGACCACTGAAAGAGTTAAGAATACAGGCCAATATGGAATGAGAAAGTTCAATGCATAGGATTAGTAAAAATTCATTGAAACCTATGGTATGAGTGAACCACCACAAAGGTCTTCCTCACAGAAGGGGCTCTGATAATTACTATGTGAACTTAAGCCCCTATCCTATTTTTGAAATTAAAAGTAATTGAAATAAATGCTTCATATTTTTCTGCAGAAGATATTCATTTATATTTGCAAGATAAATATGCTACCTGTTAGTTTTTTTTCCGTTGAGAATCAAGGGCCTATAGTTTTGAACAGGTACTTAGCATCAATCTATAATGCTAGATTTAGTACTTCCAAAAATTGAAAAAATTTTTACTTTCCACAAAAATACAAATAATTCAAGGATTTTACTCAATTTCTACTTGGTATTTACATATAAAAGTTATGCTAATATTTTGTAACATTTCGTTTTTTTTTAGTTGAACACATTAAATATAGACAAATCTAATATGCTAGTAACATAAATACTATTCACAAATGTGAAATTCTCTGTCAAAATAATCAATGCAACCTGTCATGCCACTTTTGTTTTTAAAAACTTAATGTGGGTGGCACTGATAGCTCAGGGGGTAGGGCGCTGGCCACATACACCTAGGCTGGTGGGTACAAATTTTAGCCTTGGTTTAATCTAATCTAATTAATAGCTTCAATTTAGGGACCTTTTGAGCCCTTGTGCTCCATTGCAGCTTAAAGTACCATCTCAAGTCCTTAAGAGGGGATTAATTTAATCTAGATTAGATTAATTAGGTTTACAGGTGTGAGCCACCACACCCAGTTGAAAGCATGGTTACTATAGCCTGTGATTGTAACAGCATTACAGATCAGACATGGGTGAAAAATACACACACACAATGTCATCAGCCAAAATGGTTCTCAAGTGATCTGTCCAATCTATCTAAAAAACAAAAAATTTGAAGAATGAAGTAGCCACCACTTCCTTTTGAGGAAATAATGCAGACTTTATGACTAGGAAGTTTTCCTCTCGTATTAGATATATTTTCCTTAATGTAATTTTATTCACTACTTTTAGTTACCATTTTAGGTTACTTTTCAAAAATTCTGTTTCTCTTTGCTACCCTTTAATTACTTCTACATCATTCTCAGGCACTGCCTCCTTTTTCTTTTTCTCTCCACTCCATTGCCTTGATATATTAGTCATTATTTGGCTCTTATCTATGGATTTTATA
Source organism: Perodicticus potto (assembly GCA_963574655.1). Classification (NCBI taxonomy): domain Eukaryota; kingdom Metazoa; phylum Chordata; class Mammalia; order Primates; family Lorisidae; genus Perodicticus; species Perodicticus potto. The sequence continues at coordinate 20,598 of CAUYRH010097448.1, forward strand.
TTTTCAATCCTTCATTATAAGCTAGTTCTTTCCATTTCAGTTGGTTTATAAATTCTTACTTCCAATCATCTCATATTTCTCATTTTTCCTAGTCTTCTGCCTTTGGCCTTTCATTTAAAATAACTTCACCTATCATGTGAAAGATATTTAATTTCATTCTTTCTTTGCAATTATAAGACTATAAAAACATTCATGTCAAAGGACATATTGCTTTAATCACTATTATTAAAATCACGTTCTTATAGTATCCAGGACAAATTTTAAATATTAAATAAAACTGAAAATTGTCACTATTACAAAAAGCTTCTGAAGACATTTATAAAGCATGTTTTTGCTGTCACACTGAGAATCTATACAATTAACAACAAGAATAAAGACTGGAAAGAAAGCATTCTCTTTAAACATAAGGAAAAAAGAAGATGATATAACTTAGAAGAAATCACTACCTCTATGAACAAATAATACAGTAAAATCCACTCTTAGGGAAAAACATATACTCTGTTATAATTATTATTATTTACTCATTTATATTTATGTATAATGTTATACATAATATTCTGCATTAATATTTTTAAATAAAAGTGAACATTAAAAAAGGAAAATTTTACTGTTCCTCAGTTATATAAATCAAGTCTTACTTTCTGAATATCAAACCAATTGCTTATAAACAGAGGACTTGGGAAACTTCTAGTAACATAAATAAAGATTTATTTTTAAAGGGCCACAAGATGAATAGTTAATTAATACACACACATACACATGCTTTCTTTAGGCCATTGAAATATAAAGACTTTAATTCTCCATTAAAAATAAACAAAACCCTAATTACAAACTTAGAAATCATTTGAAGATGTGAAAAACCGTTTGAATTTCAGCCCAGTTCAAAGTTAGTAAGGAAATCATTTCTTCTTCTTCCAACTCAAAGTACGTTTAGAAGAAGGACATCACATAAAAGTGGTAATGCTAATCTAGCCAGTTTTAAAATACAAGCATTTCTAGCAATATTTGGATACATATAATTTGACAAAAGTTTTATAAACCTAAGCTTTGACAAATAGAAAACATAAGCCCCAACAAGAAAATTTAATTTGTAATTGAAAAAACAATACTTTGTAGAAAAAAAGTATCCTTTCAAAAAGAGACAAAAATGACTTATTTCCCAAGAGAACTATGCCACTTTTATATAACGAAATTACAATCACCACAAATTGCTTTCAACAATTCCATTGCTTCTTCATTTGACCACTTGAAAATCAAAATTCTTTCAGATTATAAATATAACTTTTTATAACTCTGTTATTACGTACTGTGAATGGGGAAAGCGGGCCAATCCTGTGGCCATACCGTCGAATGGCCTCTCTGATGTGGCAGGGCTGGATGGCATCGCTGTGAGCCTCAACACCACAGGCCACAGTGCTCTATGACAGAAAAACACATAAATTGTTACTAAATGAAAAACACACAACAGAACTACAGTGTATAAAATATGAAAATAAACCTTTATAAAATAGACTGTTTTTCACCTTAGGATGCAGATCACTGCTGCCATGCACTACATCTAAAAAAAGTTCCATTAACAAATCACAGATGACTTTTACATGACCCTTTACTCACAGACCTACCAAATGCAATTTTTATGCCCACAATATTTCACCTAAGCCTGCATGTCAAGCTACAGGAGCATACAGCCACTTGCATGCATATAAAAAGTGTCATGGGAGCTTGCTGAAAGAACCACAGGAAGTTATTTTTTAAAAAACATTATTATAAATGTATCTTGGGAGCTTCTTGGGAATATTTCTGAAATAACTTAAAGGTCATCAACTTAAAAAATATAAAATTGCTATATATTTATCATAGTGGGGACTATTGTAAAAGACTTTCATCTTGGTCTCTAATTTTCTAAGTGTCTTCAGACAAAAACAAAAGTTTTATATTTTAATCTGCCTCTTCTGTAAAAGTCAGGTTTGAAAGCACAAAAAGACACAAGAGAAAGATTATTTGCAATGAAAGTATGAATATGTGGGTATGACAATTAAGTGCTTTGAAGGGTGGATTAGGCAATGGCATCAGGGAACAGCTTGCCAAGGAGAGTACTTTGAAAGTGACCATAGTTATATTCAGCAATAAGGTACGCAGCACTTTTCCTAGGATGAGTTCACAAACTTAATTGTCAGACTTGGTATGATGACAGCTCTGATGGCTATTCCAAATGAGTTCCAAAATTGTATTGAAGGGTGGACTAGGTGCTGGCATTGGTGCACAACTTCCCAAGGGGAGTACTTAAAGGTGACCATAGTGACATTCAACAATGAGGTGTATAGCACTTTTTCTAGGATGAGTTCAAGAACTTAACTGTCCCACTTCATATATAGTATGATTTTTTGAAAACAATTAAAATGTGCAGTAAAGAGGCCGGATGCAGTGGCTCACGCCTATAATCCTAACACTCTGGAAGGCAGAGGAGGGTGGATCACTTGAGCTTAAGAGTTTGAGAACAGCCTGGGTAAGAGCAAGATTGCGTCTCTAAAAATAGCTGGGTGTTGTGGGGGGTGCCTGTAACTACTCGGGAGGCTGAGGCAAGGTATCTGTTCTTGAAATGGTAGGCTAATAGGTATCGGATGTCAGGGCATCACCCTTAAAGAATCCAGAGAAACAAATATTCAGCTTGAATATTATTCTAACTATGGTTCAGAAGTCGTTTGTAGCCAAAGAAATAATAGTATTTGTTTTTCTGATAATTATTACAGTATTATGATAATTACTATAATTTTAACTCTCATAATTCCTTGTGAGGAATATAACTCTGGGGATAGCAACCTCTACTGATAGCAATTTGACAAAATCTCATCAATATGAAAAAATACAACCTCTTTGATTCAGCAGTTTCACCTGTAGGAATTTGCCCTGCAGAATATATTATATAGGTACAAATTAATACATATATACAAAGGTATTTACTATGGTGCTAATTGGATTGATGAACTAAGTGTTCATTAATGAGGGATTGGTTAATAAATTATGACATATCTATTCACAGAAACAGAAACCACAGCAAACACTGAAAAGAATGAAGCAGTTTCATACACACCCTATGGACTGTCTCTGAGATATATTATGTGGAAAAAATACAAAGTATCCAGGGCAGCACCTGTGGTTCAAAGGAGTAGGGCACCAGCCCCATATACTGGAGGTGGTGGGTTCAAGCCCAGCCCCAGCCAAAAACTGCAAAAAAAAAAAAAAAAAAAAAAAAAAAAAGCAAAGTATCCAAATAGGGGGCACTATCTTACTGCTTGTTGAAAAAAAGAAATGGCTGAACATTATATACTCATATAGGCACAGAATATCACTACAAGGTACACCAAAAATAGTTAACAGTGTTTATCTCTTGGAGGGTAAATGGATGCCTGGAGGACTGGGGCCAGAGGGAGAATTATTTATTGTATATCCTTCTCTACTTTTAAAATACACTTTTTAAACCGTTTGTATGCTTTTCTTATTATAAACTAGTAAAATAATTTAAAACTGTCCACAAACAAGTGTCTGCTAATTATCCTGAACCTGAAATAAGACTTAAAATATAAAATAATATAGATTTTGATTACTTTTTATTATTTTAACAAGAAATAAGTCATATAAAACTTTAGAGTATCTTTCTCAATTTCATTCTAACAATACTCTAAATAATATATCTTTTTTGCTTATAATAACATGGGTTAAGTTAATATAACCCTCACTTAGGCACTGATATAAAAGTGTGCAGGGTTTCTTTGAGAGATTTCACAATTCTCATTCCAAATTTGTTGTTTCAGTTGGAACATATTCGAATAAGTGCAATTATCAGGTCCCCAGATGAAGGTAAAGACTCTTCTGTGAGTCAATTCTGACCCATAATATGAATATCACTAATATAGGCTCATTCACTTGCTAGCATAATAGAAACTTGTGAAGTAGGTTGAGGGAATTTTATACATTTGTGAAAATGCATGCAAATATTTAACTGGGTTTGCAGAATAAGTCTTCTAGTGAAAACTCAAGTCAAAATATAGAAAAGGAGGTATCAAGAGGGGTCAGTATCCTGTATACTAAGTGGAATAAGAAGTCTTTTCTTTGTGTTCCTCTATGGCATCTCCTAAATTCACTCCTTCCTCCTTACAAATTGTGTTTATTTTTCATGTCTTTTCCCTATGGCCAATAGAAATACTACTTTCCCTTTACATCCCCAAATAAATTTGGTTTTGGTATGGAGTATTTTGGTCAAAATCTCTCAGAACATCTGCCATAGCAATCAAGTAGCATTTGGGAACACTGAACTAGGAAGCTGCTATGGTGAATTTTTGTGACACTCCAAAATTCACATATTGAAATCCTAAACCCCAAGGTGATAGTATTAGGATGTGGGGCCTTTGGTGAGGTGATTAAGTCACAAGGGTAGAACCCTCATGAATGGTATTGGTGCCCTAATAAAAAAGAGGTCAGAAAAAGATCCCTCAACGCTTTTGCCTTGTGATTTTAGAGGGAAAAGATGACTATGAACCAGAAAGTAGTATGCTACGAGATGGGATTGCTCTTTGTTGACTAATTTGAGTTCTCTGTAGATTCTAGTTATCAGCCCTTTGTCAGATTCATAACATGCAAGTATCTTTTCCCATTCCCAAGACTCTATTTGCTTTGAATTGTTGTGTCCTTTGCTATGCAGAAGTTTTGTAGTTTTATTAAGTCCTATTTGTTTCTTTTTGTTTTTGTTGCAAGTGCCACTGAATGTTCTCCATAAAATTTTTCCCCAGGCTGACATCCATAAGAGTTTTTCCCATGCTCTCTTCTAGCACATATATAGTTTCATGTCTTAGATTTAAATATTTTATTCATCATTAGTTAATTTTTGTAAGTGGTGAAAGGTGTGGGTCTAGTTTCAGTCTTTTACATGTGGTTATCCAACCTCCCAGAACCATTTATTGAATAGGGATGTTTTTTCCTCAGTGTATGCTTTTGTTTGTTTTGTTGAAGATCAGATGGTGATAAGAGGCTGGTTTCATCTCTTGGTTTTGCTCCATATTCTGTACCATATGTCTATGTCTCTAATTTCATGCTAATACCAGGCAGTTTTGATCACTGTGGACTTGTAATATAACCTGAATTCTGGTAGTGATGCCTCTGGCTTTGTTTTCATTATAAAGAATTGCTATACAGGTTTTTTGCGTTTCCATACCAAACAAAGAACTACTTTTCCAGTTCTTCAAAGTATGATGTTGGTATTTTAATGGGGATTGCATTAAATCTGTAGATTGCTTTGGGTAGTACACACATTTTAACAATGTTGATTCTTCCTGGCCAAGAGCATGGTATGTTCTTCCATTTGTTAATGCCTTCTGCTATTTCTTTTCTTACGGTTTCATAATTCCCTTTACAGAGATCCTTAACCTCCTCTGTTAGATAGATTCCAAGTTATTCCATTTTCTTTGAATCTAGTGTGAAGGGTATTATTATGTCCTTGATCTTCTTCTTCTTTTTTTTTCTTTTGCTTTTGTATTCAAAAAGATTTTTTTTTAAATACATGTATTTTATTGTTCTTCATTACATTATTTCCCCCATCCCCACCCCTCAGTGGTAAGACATAATTGATTTACAGAAAAGAATACAGAAAACACTAAAGCTCCTGGTAGAGGGAGAGATTTCAAGTGGAGAGAGAGAAGCTCTCTCCGTTCCTCTCCCAGTCTTTCCCCATCTCCTCCTTTAGGCCTTTAGCCTCAGGGTATATATAGGTGTATGGGTTCCTTGGCCAGGAAACGAATGAATACAGTCGCTTCTGCCTGGGACAAGGTGAATGAGTGTATCAATGAATGGATACAGTCCATTCATGGAAATGAGGCCTAGGAAATTCACAAGAAATTGACCTAGGCATAGGAAATGGGGGTTCCACATTTAGTCCTAGGTGTAAAGTGAAGGAGACACCAAGG
>CAUYRH010097449.1:0-25633 GCA_963574655.1 Perodicticus potto
TCTTTGACATGGGAGCTGAGGTTGGTTTCAGTATGTACCTGCTTGATATTGGTGGTGGCTTTCCTGAATCTGAGGATGTGAAGCTTAAATTTGAAGAGATAACTGGTGTAATCAATCCAGCATTGGACGAGCACTTTCCATCAGACTCTGGAGTGAGAATCATAGCTGAGCCAGGCAGATATTATATTGCATCAGCCTTCACACTTGCAGTTAATATCATTGCCAAAAAAATTGTATTAAAGGAACAGATAGGCTCTCTGATGATGAAGATGAGTCCAGTGAACAAACCTTTATGTATTACATCGATGATGGAGTATATGGATCGTTTAATTCCATCTGTTATGATCATGCTCATGTAAAGCCTCTTCTGCAAAAGAGACCTAAACCAGATGAGAAGTATTATTCATCCAGCATATGGGGACCAACATGCGATGGCCTTGACCTGATAGTTGAGCGCTGTGACCTGCCAGAAATGCATTGGGCGACTGGATGCTCTTTGAAAATATGGGTGCCTACACTGTAGCTGCTGCTTCTACTTTCAGTGGATTCCAGAGGCCGACAATCTACTATGTGATGTCATGACCAACATGGCAACTCGTGCAGCAAATCTAGAACCCCGACTACCTACCCGAAGTAGAAGAGCAGGATGTTGGCACTCTGCCTGTGTCTTGTGCTTGGGAAAGTGGAATGAAACGTCACCCAGCAACTTGTGCTTCAGGTAGTATTAATGTGTAGATATCATTTTGTAGCTGTTAACTGCAGGTTTAGCTTGAACTAAGGGATTTGGGGGGACCATTTAACTTAATTATTGCTAGTTTTGAAATGTCTTTGTAAGAGTAGGGTTGGCACAGATGCACCAATATGTAAGACTAGGAGATGGGGTCACACTTATCTGTGTTCTTATGGAAACTATTTGAATATTTGTTTTATATGGATTTTTATTCACTTTTTAGACATGCTATCAAAGAGCACCCCTCTGCTGCTCAGCAAGCATTTATTGCTTGTACAGTGGCAGAATGGGCCAAAAACTTAGTGTTGTGACCTGTTTTAAGAATAAAGTATCTTAAAATAAAAAACAAACAAAAAAAGAAAATATGGATACAGTTTGCCAAATGGAACTGGCTGAACTGCAGAATTGTGACTCTCTGAAAGATGCATTCAAGTCAAGCAGCCTTCCTAATTTTATGGATCTCTCCCCTCTGAGACATATCCTAATCTCAGGAACCATGCACTCAAAATGACAACCATCTTTGGCAGCACTTATGTCTGTGAACAGACTTTTTCCAAAATGAAACATCTGAAATCTCCAACCAAATGTAGACTAACTGATGCACACTTGCATCACTTGTTATGACCAGCAGTGACAAATATGGAACCGGACATTGACCATCTCATTAGCCAAAAGCAGGCCCATAGTTCCCATTGAAATACTGGTAAGTTTGTTGATTTAACTTTATTTGTTCTTCATTTTAAATATTGTATTTTTCCCCATTTTGTTTTTTTTACTTCAAAATAAGATATGTGCAGTGTGCATAGGAATTTGTTCATAGTTTTTTTTTTTTAAACTATAGTCCAGCCTGCCAATAGTCTGAGGGACAGTGAACTGGCCTCCTGTTTAAAAAGTTTGAGGACCCTCCTGGTCTAGTCAAATCGTGGGCAACATTGATGAATGTGGGTATGCATTGTTCTGGCCAACCTTTACCCAAGACCCAGGGACAGTGAAATAACACAGCATGAAGTTCTTTCTGCCATTGGGAAGACTTTTCATTAGTTCTGTCCTTTATGGTCAGTGTGCGGTGGGGCTGCAATTCTCCACTTTTAGGTGGTACTTACATATCATGCAGGCCCACCTGCAAACCAGGTTTTGTCTTAGTCCACTGGGTGGAAGGAAACCATGGGCATGGATTGAGGAAGAGGAGGCAGTGCATCTGAACTCGGTGTTGAGGCTTTGCCATCTGCTCACACAATTTACTTACACTCATCAGAGCTCAATGTCTTATGTGCCATCTCCAGTGATGGTTGTTTACAGCTGTGTATGACCAAACTTAGGGTTACTTGGGTCAGACAATACCCAGTTCATGATGGGAAGCTCAGGCCACTTGACGTGTTGATGTTCCATGGTTGGTTGTCCAGTCTCTACCACGCACCTAGTGGTAAACAGTTTCTCAAAATGTTAACTGCAGAATTTTCCTGCAGAAGAGGGTGTAGATTTGCTCCAAACTACTAGAGGTCTATACTGAGTCTCTTACTGGTGCTTGCCAGAGGCTTCTGACAGAATGATATTTACATGGATACTTTGGGTATCATTTCATTGTTTCTTTTTTTTTTAAATTAAATCATTTGTACATAGATCATGAATACATTTATGCCATTATGGGATTCAATGTGCTGATTATTTGTACAAATTGGAGTGCTTTCATCCTACTAATCAACATACCCTTTACCTCATTTACCCAGTTACAGTGTTAAGACATTTGTGTTCTACACCGAATAGATCCAACTTGTACTTGCAATATGCTCCATAGGTGTGGTCCCACTACTAACCCTCCCTCTCGCAACCCACCCCCCTCTCTTACCTTCTCCCTCCCCTTCCCTCCTTCATCCTAGGCTATAGTTGCATTACAATTTTCATATACAAGTGTTAGTGATTATAAATTGGTTTCACAGTAGTACCGTACATTGGATATTTATTTTTCCATTCCCGAGATACTTTACTAAGAAGAATATTTTCCAGCTCCATCCATGTAAACATAAAAGAGGTGAAGTCTCCATTTTTTAATACTGCATAGTATTCCATGGTATACATATACCACAATTTATTAATCCATTCATGGGTCGATGGGCACTTGGGCTTCTTCTATGACTTGGCAATTATGAATTGAGCTGCAAAGAACAATCTGGTGCAAATATCTTTATTTATTTGGTCCTTTGAATATACACCTAGAAGAGGAATTGCAGGGTCAAACGGCATCTGTTTTCTTTTCTTCATTTATTCTTTCATTCTTTCTTTCATTTAACCAAAATTCACTGAACGCCCAGTATATATCTGTTGCTCACATGCAGATATAAACCACTGTGCTGTAGTTTTTCTTTCCTCTTTCTCTTTTTGAGACAGAGTATCACTCTGTCACCCTAGGTAGAGTGCCATGGGATCAGTCTAGGTCATAGCAACCTCAAGTTCTAACCTCACTGAGCTCACGGCCTGAAGAGGACATTGGCTAAGGACACTATGAGGAGTGAATCTCACCCAGCCCAATTTTTTCTCACTGAGCCTTAATTTCTTGTATATGGTGGGCAATGGTATTTACCTTGCAAAACTTTGCAAATTTAAAGTACCTAACAGGTGTCAATCAATTCTACTATTATTTTAAGAGGTGGGTTGGTTTAAAAAAAAATAAACCTTTGAGCTAGTCATAAACTGGAAAGATTAAATTAAGAAAATAGGGTAGGGCTGGGCAGAGTGGCTCATGCCTGTAACCCCAGCACTTTGGGAGGCCAAGGCAGATGGATTGCTTGAGATCAGGACAACAGCAGCCTTTGCAACCTAGTGAGACCCTACCTATAGAAAAATTAGTCTGGAGTGATGAGTAAACACCTGTAGTCCCAACTACTTGGGAGGCCAAGGCAGGAGGATTTCTTCAGTCTAGGAGTTTAAGGCTCAGTAGCCTATGATGACATTATTGTACTCCAGCCTGGGTGACAGACTGTCAAAAAAATAAAAAAGAAACAAGAAAAAAAAGAGAGTGAGAAAGACAGGAGGGAGGAAGGAAGGAAGGAAGGAAATATAAAAATTTGCACTAACTTTCCTTCCCCTCTGTTTTATTATGTAATTAGCAGCCAGCCAGTGGAAAATTAGCAGTCAAGACTCTTGATTCTCTAGTCCTGCGCTGGCATCCTGCCAGTAGTGAGTGTGAAGGCGATCGTCCTGCAACTAGAACAAAAGCCCCCACTCCAACCTGGCCACCACCTCGTAGGCCATTGTGCTGAGAAAGAAGGTACTGGCTCCAGCTCCAGCAGTGCCCTTGGGTTTAGAGGACTATGTTACTTACTGCCAAGTTCATCCATTTAAGACGGCAGAGCTGGGTGGCTGCAGGTTTTACTGTCCAGCATTGGCTCCGATATCAGGTCAACATTAGGTGTTCCTCTCCCACCTCCCTAACTCCACGGCTTCAGCAAACTTCCCTGCGGGGACACAGGGGGACAGTGTCCTTTGTTGGCCTCTTCATGCTGAAGAATGCTTTCCAACTGATTTTCTTCTGTCTATCCACACAGCACCAGAAACAAATAGGAACATTTGAATAACTAAAACTTTGGTAGCTCATTTCAGATAGTCTCAGCAATCTTCACAGTTCAGGAGAACTTTCTAGAAAAAGTTAATTGTGCATCTGAAAAGGATCTCATTCCTCTGGGATGTTAGCAAAGAGGAGATTTCAAATTGTGGGGAGTGGAGGTTGACTTCCAGTTGAGCGCAAGCCTGACAGGGCCTCCTTTTTAGTTTAAGTTAGCTATAACAAGACTGTCCTATTTATTACCAGTCCCCCAATTTGAGGAAGGGGAGCTAAAATTTCCCCTCCTGCCCTTCTAGGACACCAATTCCCAACTTCATCTGGGATTTGTCTTCAGGGCAAAAGCAGCTTCTGTACTCACCCAACTTTCCCGACTCCTCCTAATGGATTTCAACCTGGTCAATTACCTTGCTGTAATATCTGATCTTTCAATTACCTTGCTGTTATATCTGATCTTTCAAGAAGGTTTTTAAAATGTATTTTACCCAGCAATTTTAGTGGTCTTCATTGGAGGGCTGTCCCAAATAACCTACCCTACTCTATTCCTGAAAGAAAGTGTCCTGTTTTATTTTCTTACTAACACTTATTAAAGCCAGAGTGTCCCCCTTGCTCTCATTTACTGTCTCACTCCTCCAGTGAGCATGGCCACTGTCACACAGTGCGTCTCGGTCCTCAAGGCCTAGAATAATGCCTGGTATGTGGTAAGCATGTAATAAACATCTGCAAGAGATAATAATTGTGAAATAATAATAGTAAAAGATCTTAAACATGGGACCCATATAGTGTCTTAACTCACAGCTTTGCCTCAGTCACCCTCTTTCTCCAAACCTTTCTGCACGTGTGGGGAGAATCAACTTCCCAGAGCAGAGCTCTCAAATTCCAATGGCTCCCTGTCTTTCTCATAGACACTCTACTTCTTCACCTGGTATCCACACCAGCCAGGACACAAATTCATTTTCTATTCTTTTGGTGTCCTGTGTTCCCCTCAAACCCAACAATTTGGCATTTCCCAAACATGCAACACAGCTTTGCTCTCACCAATGCCCCTGCCTTGACTGGTCATGCTATTATCTCTCCCTTCTGTTTCAAACTCACTGTTCCTGAGACACACTGTTCAAATTTCACTTCTAAGGTTCCTTCTCCCATTCCCTTTCAAGAAATAGTGCTCTCTCTTTAAACTCCCAGAGCATTCAGGGCTTCCTGTTATCTCGTATCACACGTGCTCTGCATTTATTCACATGGGCTAATGCTATTTATTCATATGGATCAATGCTTCCCCCCCCCCGCAAGACTTAATGGGACTTTGTACATATCAGACAGTCAGCAAACATTATCAGAATAAGTGGATCATCAAAACAGGCTTAGATTGTAGATTACAATTAATATCAAAACAAGCACAATCCCATTTACTATAGCCAGAAATACCTTATCTTAGAGGCTCTTAGAGGCTTCTGAATACAGTTTATGAGGCTGGGCACTAGATATGCCAATGGATACATTATTTAAAATTATTATTTATGCTCCAATTGTTTGATATCTTTTACAGAATAATTGGGAGCCTGATGTTCTTTTGCTTGTTTTTGCTTTGTTTATTCTAAGCACTTGAAGAATTTCATCAGAGGACTCTCTTTGTTTAGGGAATATATCGTAGAACTAGAAGTTAATGCTAATAACAACCACACCAAATTAACTCTGACTCATACTTCGGATCAGCAGTTCCTGTACCCTTGTTGAATTTCTCATTCGTGCTATCGCCACTGAAGGCCATCACCCTAAAAAACAGAAACCCAAGACAGCACTTCTCCTATTTCCAGAGGCTGGGTTCTAAAGATAAAAAATTCCAAGTTATAAAACTGAGCATTTAAAATCTTATGTCTTCAGCATAATGTGGTGGTTTTCCTCTGACATACAAGTTGGCAGCTCTCTTTCGATTGTGTGATTGCGACAGGGTGAATCACATTATATATTTGGTTGACAACTTAAGAGCTTTTAAGTTCTGCAGAAAGATATCATAGATGTCATCCATGTACTCCCTCTAGTACTTTTTTTTTTTGAGATAGAGTCTGACTATGTTGCTCTCAGTAGAGTGCTGTAGTGTCCCACTCACCTCAGCTACAGGTACCTAGCCACCTCTGGTGCTTTTTTAAAGGACCTAAATAAGAAGGCAGAAATAGTGCAAATCCTCTCACAGGGATTAAGGAGATCAGATTGGTCTATGGCTAAGTTTTTGAACCTCTCGCATGTCCAGGAGAGAAATTTGAATAATCAAAGAACATACCCTTGGGAAAAAATATGTTTTTGGTTGACAACCTGACAATTAAGGGAAAATGAGTCCTGTAAAAGGAACTCTTATACACAGCTAAAAAAGAGGACATACAAAAGAAATTTGAAATTAAATTTCAGAGAGAAAGACTCTCCAACAAGGTAGGAATAGCATAGGCCAAGAAATCTAAATCAGATGCCAAAAATCAGAACCAGAGTCGTCCAGGAGATTCAAACTGAAGAGATTCAGAGCTTGGTGATTGGGGGATGCCGAATGGTGCTTGAGGTTAAATCAGGTAATGTCTCATAAGATCTCAAGTCTGACATCTTGTTGATAATGTTGCAGGCACAGCGGTGTGGAATGTCTTGTATCCAAAGAGATTACATGCTTCAAATCCATCCTTACCACAGTCACTGCCAGAAATCCAGGCCTCTGTGGTCACTCAGAGTCACACTCCCATACTGCTGTTCTCATCCCAATGGAACCCACTCCCCCCAGCCCCCAGTAACCCTCACCCGTGGTGCCTCCACTCTGCAATTGCAACCCCCTCTTGCTCCACCTCATTCCTTCACGAGGCCCTGGCTGCCTCTGTGAACGTTCCTCTGTGGCCTTGGCAGTGAGGGGCTGTTTCCCTCTCTCTCTCACATACACACACCCTGAGATCCCAGGACCAGAAACAAAGGTCACCATTGTCACTTCCAGACCATGTTTCCTTCTGCCTGTTCCACAGACCACTGCTTTTTGAGACTTACACCACTCACGTGCCACCTCTTCCTCCTCCTGATGACTGTCACACACAGAATTCCCCCACTACACACACACACCTTCCTTTCTACCACAACTCCTGTTGCATTTTTTTGCAACTTCAACACACAGGGGATGACAGTCTGGACAGCAGCCACCCACAAGCAGGTCAGACCGTGTCACCACGTTTCCCAATCTCTAGTCCAAGCATGGCCGCCAAGTCCGCGTCCTCCTGTCCGTCTCCTGCCCTGGTGCACATGCCTCCACGACGGCCATCCTTCATCCACCCAGACACGTCCTCTCCCCACTCACTCGAAGCTGAGGACCTTTCCCCGCCTTCTCTACCCACCCCTGAATCAACAAACCTCCCAACTCTGGCACCTCGTTCCCTCCTGCCTCATTTTCCCTGCCTGCGCTGTCTCTCCGTCGACTCAGACCATTTCCAACTGCTCATGGTAGGTCTTAGCAGCCACCGTCCTGGCCCTCCCCAGTGATGCAGAAGCTGCAGCTGGTGTGCGCTGGCTCCCGAGGGCTGACAGCCAAGTTTTCAGGAATTTTGCATCACATTGGTAGCTTGAAATTAGCTGTGGTGAGAACATTTATTTTACCACAAATGAAGACTTGGGCTTTGCAATGGCTGGGCTGCTAGACACTGACCAGCACCCCACTGCTGTATTCCTTACCCTGCTGCCCTCAGCACAACTTCCTGCTATGCCCCCACCTCAAAACTAAACTCTCAAGAGCTGCCAGTGGTGCCAACTCTCCCCATTCGCTCCTCACACCCACTCCAGCCCAGCGCTGGCCTCAGGCTCCCCCCCGTCTCCTCTCGTCCAGGTCCCCAACACCTCCATGGTGTGAATCCCAGCAGCAGCTTTAGGTTTCTCCCTTCCCCTGGCCTTGCTTTCCACCCACCTCACCCCTCCTTACTCTCGAGTGCATCCCCTCTGGGCCCGACACCAGCTCCTCCGGGTGGCCTCCTTCTTTTCCTCTCCTGCTGTTCTTTTTCGGAATCTGTCACAGACTTCTCCGTGCCCCATGCTGCACAGCTTCTGGATATAGACTTCCGAGGGCTGGCTATGGCCTCTGCTTTTTCCTCCACTCTCTCCTGCAGGTGGCCTTGTCCCATCTCATGACTTACGCTAAGGATTCCTCAAAGGGAGCCCCAATCTTCCCCAACCTGTCATCCGCCTATGTGACAAGTCCATTTGGTATTTATCTACACGCTTTTTAAACTTTTTTCCCATTTTATTTTTCTTTTTTGAGACAGGGTCTCATTCTGTTGCCCAGACTAGAATGCACGGGTGGCATTATAACTCACATCAACCTCAAACCCTTGGGTTCAAGAGATCCTCCTGCCTCAGCCTCCAGAGTAGCTGGAAGTACAAGTGCCTGCCACATGGCCGGCCAATGTTTTCTACTTTTTGTAGAGAGGGGGTTATGTTCTTGCTCAGGCTGGACTCAAAACTCACGAGCTCAAGTGATCCTCCCACCTTGGCCAACCGGAGTTGCTAGGATTACAGGCATAAGCCACTGAACGCAGCCCAATTTTTGGTTTCAAGTGTAGTAAAGTGGAATTACTGAATACTGAATCCTTCACCACAGGGAAACCTGATCCTCTCCCCAGCTTGCTCATCTCCATAACTGGTGGCACCTTTCAGCTGTGTGCTCAAGCCAGAAACGGGGCACCATCAGGATTTCTCCCTCATCACAGCCATAGCCAATGCATGGCAGGCCTGGAGTGTCTGCCCCTGGGTACACGGGTATCTCTCCACCCTCTCTACTTCTCCGCAGGGCTGCACACATCATCTCAGCCTCATTCCTCCCACCTGGAATCTCATAGTGACCTCCGTCCTGGTCTTCCCGACCCCACTGCTGCCCTGGTTTAATAGAGTCACTGCAAAATAGCCAGAACCAACTTTGACAATAGAAAATGGTGGAAAGCAAAATCACTTTTAACAATTTTAAGGATACACAGAAAGTAATTATTTTACTGTTAAAATTGCCAATTGCAAGACTATGTATTGATAAAATAAGCTACAAATAATGTTTTAAAGTACATAGAAATGAGCAAGTTCATATACAATTTCAGATGAAAAAGGATAACAAAAATGTTACAGAAATTATTCAACTTTTAAATGTACAGAATTTGCATAGGCCCCATTTTATCCCCTTTCATTTAAAGACATGATTTTGATTACATTAACTTAAGCTTTGAAGCAGTGGCTGTCATTTTTAAAACAACAATATCCAAGCAGAATTTCACAATTTAAGGCTTAACAAAATCCTTGCAAATGATCACTACAGTCTTCGGCGTAGCAGCTATTAACACAATGACTGCCACACCAGAAACAAAAATATTTGCTTGGGGCCACAATGTTTTATGAGGCCAAGATAGGTCAAAAGAGATGTGTGAGTTACATATGCTTCATGAGGCCCCAAGCTCAAAACTAGAGTAAGTTAACTACTATTCACGTGGCAGTCAATAAAACTGTAGAATATAAGGTCTGTCTGAAATTATCTAATCAAATAAAAAATTACTGAACTAATGTTCATTCTTTGCTATGACATAAAAAAATTTAAAGTCTTCCAAAGGCTTAACATACATATGGACTTTCATAAATTTATTTTTAAGACAAATCAGCTACACTCCTTGAGTGATGGGAGGATGGCTTCCTATGTAGTCCTAGAAATTAAAATGGCTTTTATCGATTTTAAAGAGATACAGAAAAATCAT
The DNA here is from genome assembly GCA_963574655.1 of Perodicticus potto. NCBI lineage: Eukaryota > Metazoa > Chordata > Mammalia > Primates > Lorisidae > Perodicticus > Perodicticus potto. Next base: position 10,028 of record CAUYRH010097449.1, read on the forward strand.
TTTTTTACCCTTAAAATTGTGAATAACTTTTCTTTTGAATGTATAGAAGTTTACCTATTAACATGAAAGACCCCAGAGTCAGACAGTCTTTTTAAAAACAGAAAACATTGTCTTGTTACACTGCCTGAAACCTTCCATTACACCTCAGATAAGATCCAACTGCCTTTCCTACAAGGCTCTGCACAGTCTGGCCTTTTCCCCCCACTTTGTCTCATCCTTCTTGCCAACTTGCAAGAATCAGATACACAAGAATCAGATACACTGGCGTTTCTTTGTCCTGAGAGCTGGTGAGGTTAGAGGAGGTAGTGGTGTGTATGTGTGTGTGGGGGGGATTGTTTAATATTTGTTTTTTGCCTCAGGGCCTTTGCACAAGCTCCACCCTCTGTCCAAGGACACATTCCCTTCCACTTCCTGCTGACTTCATCTCCTCTTATCTCAAATACCATCTTCCCAGAATAGCCCAGCAGGCAGAGGGTCTGGTAGAGCAAGGATGAGCAGATTAGGTAAACAGCACGTCTGCTTCTTTCTAAAGTAAGTAAATAAGCCTCTTAAACGTATGGTCTGCTTAGTAAACCAGCACTTCTTTGTATTTGTTGTTTATTCATCAAGCCTTTGAGGGAAGTCTTGACAAAGATATGCAGTGGACAAAAGTATGCAGTGAACATTTATAGTAATCAACATGTATCAAGTGCTTACCACATTCCAGGAGTTGTGCTTTATAATCTAGCCCTTGCCTGCCTGTTCAGGCTCTCTGCATTTAACTGGATGGGCTTGTTCCTCCTCACAACAACTTGAGAAGCTAATCTCATTAGCTCCATTCTACAGATTAATGGAACAGAATCATGGAAAGCCAAGTGTCTTGTCCAAGGTCCCAAGGTAGCAAGGGACAGAGCTGGGGACGTAGCCAGCCCAGCCTCAGAATCCACTTCCTTAAAGATCAAATATACTCCAGTGCACCCCAAGTTCTTATTAGGTCCTAGGATATAAAATTAAGAGAGGGCTCCTGAGTGTAAGGAATGTAGGTTACAGGGAAGACAAGGCAAACAATTACTGTAGAATGATAGCTGCTCTGGTGGCCGGTGAACAAGGTGTCGTTAGAACTAAGAGAAAGGATTCCCCAAGTCAGCCTGTGGGGGAAGCAGCCTTGTACATCTCAGACTTGAAGGGTGAGTAGGAGACTGCAAGGTGTCAGTGGGGAAAGGCAAGGGGTCCAGCATGTTTAGAAGGAGGGTTGTTTAGGGAACTGTAAGTAGGTCCAAGTTTTCAACAGCTTAATATATATAAATAGGAGATCACTAAGAGACGTGTGGGAAAGAAAGATAAGAGCTAGAACCTGAGGGCCTCTGTCATGCAATGGGTGGCTGACTCTCATCCGCACATAATGGGAGCCTTAAAGAATCATGCCTGGATCCAGGCTCTGATCCAACTTGCATTCAGCAGAAGATGATATTGACAGCAATGAAAATCTGGAAAATAAGAAGCAGGGGATTGATAAACCGAAGACCAGCCGGGGGTTGTCTCCATGAGTTAATTCTCATTGTCTATAGCTGAAAGCTATAACTCATCCTCCACTAATTGCGACATTTACTAGAAGGATGTAATACTCTTCCACTGGTTTCGCTGATCACATTGAAGTTATTAAATCAGCTTCTCCAAGGAGCAGCCCTCCTTGGCACTGAGTTGATCAGGGCTTGGCTGAGCACCCTGGGACCAGCGGTCATTGGCAGAGGACCTCTCAGGAGTCAGCCCAGCTCCCATCAGCTGCCAGGGTCCAGGCATTGTTTGGTCTGTCTTCCCCTGTCTGGTGTCTGCCCCCTGACAAATGTCAGTGGCAGCCTCAGTCTAAGGGCAGGTTCCCTGGGAGCAGACCTGAGAGGGAGGTTCTCCGACAAGTGGAATTTGGGGGACACACTCTTAGGAGACATCATAAGAGAGGGGAGAGAAGTAGGAAAGAGAGGAAGAGCAGCTAAGGAAAGATGTGATGTCTTGGTCAGCTCTGGCCACTACATAAGGTACCCCGGACTGGGTGGCACGAGCAACACACACTTGTTTCTCACAGTTCCAGAGGCTGAAGGTCAAGATCAGATGCCAGCCTGCCTGGCTCTGAAGGCCTCCTCCTGACATAGCAGAAAGAGAGCTGGCTGGCTCCCTGGACTCTTCTTATGAGGACACTAATCCCATTCATGAGGCCTCCCCCTGTGACCAATTTCCCTTCTAAAGGCCCCACCTCTTGACACCATCACTGTTGGGATTACTGTTTCAACACAGGAATTTTGGAGAGACGCAAACATTTAGTCCCTTGTGTGTCCAGTCTCAGCGTAATCCCAGATGCTCTGGAACATGAAGGTACAATGGAGTTGCCCTCTTTGAAGGCAAGCGTCTGGGCTTTTGTACCCAGTATCAGTCAGCCATTGGCTGGGGGCACCTTGGTAAGGGCGGGGTGGGGGTAGCAGGTAACCTCGAAGGCACTGAGGTGGCTCCTGTCCACTTAGGAAGTGGTTGTGAGCTGTTAGCACGTGACACTGAGTGGCTGGGGTTTGGTCGTCAAGTATGAGGGACCTGGGTGGGGAAACAAAGACTTGGGATCATCTTAGGATTTCCCAGCCTCTGCACTTTGGGGACTGGATAATTCTTTGTTGGGGGAGCTGGCCTGTGTACCTTAGGACGTTTACCAGCATCCCTGACCTCTGTTCACCAGATGCCAGAGTACCACCTCCACCAACCAAATTCTAAACCTCAACAAATGTCTCCTGGGGTGCCAAATTGCTCCCCCTTCCTGACCCACCCATGTGTTCCACAGTGTCTTTGTCCAACGTGAGGGGGAACTCTCAGCAATTGTACTACGCAAGGGGTGGAGCATCCTGCACACACATTGTGTGTGTCTGTGAGTGTGTACATGTGTGTAGCCAGAAGCCTCAGCTTCTCTGAATATGACTTTCAAGACTGGGTCGAGCCAGAACAAAAGGAGGATCAGTGAGGTTGATAGGTAGCCAGGAAACAGCACTAACAGAATTTAGTGACAGTGGGTGTGGGGGTTAAGGCAAAGGTGGACTGCCGGGTTTCTGGCTTTGGCAAATGCAAAGACAGGGGCAAGAAGTGCAAGGTTGGAGGGGAAAGATTAGGGTAAGATTAGGATACATTTTTTTTTAATCTCAAAATTCAAAATATTTATTGAAACAGAAAAAAAATGAGGCCCAAATATACAACATGACACCCTACAGATCTGATTTAGGGCACAGTGATTTTGAAATGCTGTGGGCTCTCCCATGCACATATCTGGAAGTCACAGATGTGTCAGGTCTGGGCTAGACTGGGGCGCTCAACCTGGGAGTCATCACTGTCAAAGTCAAGAACACAACTACAGTTGTTCAGGGAAGGTGAGAAAGAAAAGAGCTGAGAAAAGTCAAAAGAGGCAGGTGCAGTGGCTCACGCCTATATTCCTAGCACTCTGGGAGGCTGAGGCGGGTGAATTGCTTGAGCTCAAGAGTTTGAGACTAGCCTGAGCAAGAGTGAGACCCCGTCTCTACGAAAAGTAGAAAAACTAGCCAGGCATGGTGGCGCATGCCTGTAGCCCCTGCTTTAGAAGCTGAAGCAAGAGGTTTGCTTGAGCCCGAGAGTTTGGGGTTTCTGAGAGCTACTATGCCACAGCACTCTACCAACCCTAACTGTCTGTCTTAAAATAAATAAGTAAAAGGTAGCAGGAGAACCAGGACAGAGGTTGAAGCCACAGATGGTAAAACCAGTAAGAGAAACTTTTTTTTTAAGACTGTTTCCTCTTCTTTATTTCAATATATAATCAATGTAAAAAATTGAGATACTTTAAATTTTAATTAATTAGAAGTAAATAAAATTTAAAATTCAGTTTTTTATTCACACCAGCCATATTTCAAGTGTTCAGTAGGTGCATGTGGCTAGTGGCTACTGGGCAGTATAGTTTTTGACTATAAACACCTGTAGTTATGGACAATGTTCACCATTGTAAAATCCCAACTGACTAACATAAAATTAAGGCTCTCTAATTTCCACCAACAGAAGGGAATACATTTGCATAGAAATTATATACAACAGATTGATAAAAATGAGCGAGAAGTATTACATGTATTGTGCAAAAAAGCCTTCTAGAAACCCAAGAGATTATATTGTTTGGACAGAAACTTGTATGGAAAACATAGTTCTTAGAGAAACAGTTTCATAACCAATTGGAATCTAATTTAAATATATATATTTATACATAGGACTTCAGCAATATATACTGAGAAGCAGCAACAAGTGTTTTCTAAGAAAGTTTCAATCCCAACATGCTCCAGACATTTTTTTCCCCTGTGTTTTGCACAGAGCTTGAATCCTAACATGAATATACATATACACCACAGAAACAGCACCAGAAACTCCATCTCTGTAAAGACTGCAAGGACGAGCTCTCCCTAAAAATTTCACATTGCAAAGACTTGTGAAGTTGGGTATCTCTGATAATAGTTTTCTCTAATAATCCCTCAGGGTGTTTTTAATTTTCCAAAGTGAAAGCAACCTAGATATTATTTACTTCATGGTGGAGACCCAGAAGAAGAGTAATAGCAGGTGGAAAGCTCTCAATAAAGAATGTTGAAGCTGTCCTCAGTAAGAGAAACTTTTGATCTAAAAAGGGCTCCTGCAGGCTTCTGCAGTAGAGGATATTGTTGCTTAAAAGAATCCCATGAGGGCGACGCCTGTGGCTCAATGGAGTAGGGCGCCAGCATCATATACCAGAAGTGGCAGGTTCAAACCCACCCCCAGTTAAAGAAAACTACAAAAAAATAAAAAAAATAAAAAAGGAATCCCATGATACAACCCATGAAACAGAAGAAAATATTTGCATATCATAGATCTGACGGGGGTTCATATCCAAACTATGTAAAGAACTCAACAACTGAATACAGTTATGACTTAATAAAAATTAAGTTAAAAAAAAAAACTCAACAAAATAGCCAAAACAACTCAATTAAAAATTAGGCAAAGAACCTGAATAGACATTTCTTCCAAAAATATATACAAGTGTCCAAAAAGCACATGAAAAGATGCTCAAAATCACTAATCACTAGGGAAATGCAAATGAGATACCTGCTAACACCCATTAGCATGGCTTCTATCAAAAAATATATAAATAGGCTCAGTGCTCATAGTTCAGTGATTATGGTGCCAGCCACATTCACTGGGGCTGGCAGGCTCAAACCCAGCCAGGGCCTGCTAAAAACAACAATGATAACTACAACAACTGCAACCAAAAAAATAGCCTGTAGTCCCAGGTACTTGGGAGACTGAGGCAAGAGAATCCTTTAAACCCACGAGTTTGAGGTTACTGTGAGCTGTGATGCCACGACACTGTACTGAGGGTGACATAGTGAGACTCTGCTCAAAATATATAAATATATATATATAATAACAAATATTGTGAAGGATGTGGAGAAATTGGAACCCTTGCGCACTGTGAGTAGGAACAATTGCACTTCTGGGTATACCCCTAAAAAGAATTAAAAGCAAGGTCTTGAAAAGATATTTGTACACCCATGGGTTTTTTTGTTTTTTTGTTTTTTTGTGACAAAGTCTCATTATGTTGCCCTCAGTAGAGTGCTGAGGTGTCACAGCTCACAGCAACCTCCAACTCTTGGGCTTAAGTGATTCTCTTGCCTCAGCCTCCCAAGAAGTTAGGACTACAGGTGCCCACCACAAGACCCGGCTATTTTTCTGTTGTAGTTGTCATTGTTGTTTAGCAGGCCCAGGCCAGGTTCAAACCTGCCGGCCTTGGTGTATGTGGCCAGTAACCTAACCACTGAGCTACAGGCACCAAACCAGTACACCCACGTTTATAGCTGCATTATTCACAGTAGCCAAAAGGTGGAAACAACTCAAGTATCCATCAACAAATGAATATACAAAATGTGGTATGTACGTACAATGGAATATTATTAAGCCTTAGAAGTGGAGGAAATTTTGACGCATGCTCCAGCCTGTCACAAAAACACAAATACTGTGTGATTCCACTTATATGAGGTCCCTAGAATAGTCAAAAATCATAAACAGAAAGTAAAATGGTGATCACAAGGGGGTGAAAGGGCAGGAGGAATGAATAGTTAGTATTCAATGGACACAGAATTTCAGTTCTGCAAGGTGAAAAAATTCTGGAGATTGTCGGCACAACAGTATATATATAGTTATAACTACTGAATTATACACTTAAAAATGGTTATCATAAAAAAAGAAAAAAGAATCCAGTATAAAATTATTTGTAGAAGAAAATGTCATTTGACAAAATAAAAGTGAAGTAACTGCTCCATAAATACAAATAGTGTATTTTCATATTTGCCTAAAGTCAGCTGTACTATTCTAGCAATTAGTGGCAGTAAATTATTTAAATTTGGAAGGGGGGTGTTTTTATGATCTGTCTGTTATATAATCAATTTTAAAAGACAATTGCTAGATTAGAAAATTATAAGGAAATATGAGTCCTCGAGGTGGCACTTCTGTTTTTAGAAATCTCTGCAGACTTTGATGAAGGTTCACGCAGTATTCACAGCCAGGCCTTGCCCACGCATGCCCTCCCAACAACATCTGTGTTTTTCAATCCTGGGTTGGTGGCAGGGAGTTTCCTGAGTGAAGATGTGGTTGCAGGATGAATAAGACTTTCTCAAAAAGCCAACTTGATAAGGAAAGGCACTGCTTCCTCTGGGCATGAGAACGCCCTCCCACACCAACTCCTAGCCGTGGGGGATTGTGGAGTCACACGGAGAGCAGAGCAGCCTGAGAACAGCAGAGCGTTTACACTTGCCCGTGTTGATACTCTTCAATTTGGCTGAATTAAAAAACAGATTTCTACACAGACTCATTCATTCATTCAACAAACACCAGAAGGTAAATAATGAGGACAGAACCTTGGTTAAAGTCAGTTTTCTTAAGGTATAATTTACATACAGTAAAATTCACCCTTTTAGGTGTGCAGTTCTCTGAGTTTGACAGATGTATGTTGTCATATAACCGCCACCACCACCAAGATAGGGAATATTTCCATCGCTCAGAGCATTCCCTGGATCACTTTGCTGTCAAGCCCTGCCTGCACCTCCAGTCACTGGCAACTAATCTGATCTTTGTACCTATAGTCTGTCTTCTCCAAATGTCAAATAACTGAATTCATAAAAATACAAAAAGTATGTCGCTTTTTTATCAGCTTCTTTCACTTTGCATAATGCTTGTTTTTAAGTCTCACCCATATCCTTGTATGCTTCACTAATTCATTACTTTTTATTGCTGAGTAGTATTCCCTTGGGTAGAACTACCACAATTTATTTAATCATTCTCCAGTTGATGAACATTTGAATTCTTTCCAGTTTTCAGAATTTGGAATAAGGCTGTTAGAAACATTTGTGTGTAGGTCTTTGTGGGGACATACATTTCCATTTCTCATGGAAAAGGACCTAGGGGTAGGATGGCTGAGTCATTTGAAAAGTGTATGTTTACATTTATAAGAAACTAGCGAATCATTTTTGAAAATAATTATGCCCTTTTGCGTTCCTACCGACAATGCAAATGAGTTTGAGTTGTTCTGTATCCTTACCAGTCAGACATTTTTGTGAATGTCACCATCTCAATTACTTCAAACCTATAGTTTTCATGAACATTCTATCATCAGCAAAGAGTGGTTTATATCTTGAAATTCCCCGATCTGCAAGCTGGCACCCAGAAATGTGCACTTCTCCATTGCCTCCACAATGCACTTTCTTTATAAAATAGTAATATAAAAGTGCTGTAATGATCTCATGTTCAAGAAATTACAGCAAAGCATAGTTAGCCCTCAGGAAGATGGAAGTAGGCAGACAATAAAACAGCACATGTGCAGTGATAGCAGGGGTCTTAACACTGCCCACCCCCACCCCACCAGGGGATGCTTGCATCACATCTGACTACAGTCCCAGCTAGGAGTCATCCAGGTTCTACTGTAATCCAACTTCTTTAGCGGGAATCTCACTTCCTCCTGTGGCAGCTGTCTTAAAAGATACAGTCATCAGGAATTGTGTCAGCCGTAGACAGTCACTCTCATCGAGGCTTTTCCAGCAGGCCTTGCCATCTTGGGACTACTCTGACTAGTATTTGAAACTGTTGTTATTGTTGGTGGTGGGGATATATGTGTGTGTGTGTGTGTGAATGTTTAAGCCCAGTTTCTCTGAAGTTTTTGCTCATTGGTCTTTGGGGTGTGGATGCCTACAAGATTTCAATGTCTGTTTCATCTGACATCTTTTCAAATATTCAAAAGCAGTTCTCATATTTCCTAAAGCATCTCCTCTTTTCCAGACTAAACATTTCTTTCGCTATCCTGACACAACATGACGCTGAGTTTCTCCTCCACCAGGTCTCTTGTGTTAATGGCTAGATCTAATTCCTCTGTAAAATAGGAGTTCATTCTCTGCCTAGCAAACACAGAGTGGATTCCCATCCAGAGCAATCTAAAGGCGCATTCACCTTTTCTGAAAGATGTCTCTGGGGCCTCTCACTGAATTTACTGTCAGCTGTAATCTGTATGGCTGGCTCCTCAGTCATACCTTCCCTGATTTGCACTTGCTGAATCAAATCTAGAGAGACTCAAGAGAGGACAATGTTCTCATTACAGATTCACCCACTGCTCTGATTTGTTAGGTCTTGGACGACTCTAACTTTATATTCAATTATGTTTACTATCTCAACTTTGGGTCGCCTCCAAACTTTATGAGCGGGTCTACAACGCATCTTTGTTCAGCAATTAATATTTCTTGAGCACCTACTGTGTTCTATGGACTCAGCCAGGTCCTGGGAATACAAAGAAAGATGACTCAACAAGGGTACTTTCCTAGAGGAGCTCACAGTCCGAAATAGATGGCTGGGTTGTCTACCACAAATGGACACTTCCTATAGAATTAAATTCGTGTCATCATTGGTATACACTGTGGGTTCTGCCTTCCAGTCAATCATTAACATACCTACTTGGGCCAGCGTCTAACATGGATGTCTCTATTATATTTTGCCCTGGTGGCTAGCATGAGAAAGCTTGAAGAACATCTAGAAATGTAAATATACTGTGTTTGCACCTCACTGCTGAGCTAGGGGTCAGAGCGGTCCAAGAGGAGGAGGCTATTAGTCTGACATGAATGGTGTTTAGTAAGGTGCCCACCCCACCCTCACCACCTCCCCCTTTCTTAACTTCCTTCCCATAATCAAAGAACATTACATAAATACATTCGCACAGCACTAACAATCACTGAAAAGGCAAACCAGTGGGAGTAGATAATGAGCTCCTGGAGTGACCCCGTCACGCAGGCAGGTTAATAATAAAGTGTGTAATTAAAAAGTAAGTAGCCTATACAAAGGAAATTGATTTGGGGGTCTAAGCCTTAAATTAATAAATCTCATGTGCAGTTCGTTTATTTATTTTTTATTTTTTTGATACAGTCTCACTATGTCACCTTCGGCAGAGTGCTTTGGCATCACAGCTCACAGCAACGTCCAACTCTTGGGCTTAAGCGATTCTCTTGCCTCAGCCTCCCAAGCAACTGGGACTACAAGCGCCCACCGAAACAGCTGGCTGTTTTTTGGTTGCAGTTGTCATTGTTGTTTAGCTGGCTGGGCCAGGCACGCACGAACCTGCCAGTTTCGGTGTATGTGACCCGCACCCTACTCACTGAGCTACAGGCGCGGAGCCTCAAGCACAGTTTAGATAGTTGAAGAAGCTGTGAGAAATACAGGCGGGGAGCTGGACTACTTAAGCTGTGCTGCTTGGGCCACGTGGACCTAGAAGTTATCTGGGTCTTCTAAAGAAGGGAGAAAAGGACCAGGCAGTGCTTCGGCACCAGCTCCCAGAGGCCTGGCTCCGCAAGTAAGGTAAAGAACTACTTTGGGCTCTGGAACTGCTGGAGAGAAATTAAGGTCCAGGAGGAAAACATCAGGTGTGTCTTTTCAACAGACATTTGATTTACCCATGGAGCACCTACAGTTCTCTTGTTTAGGTTTTGATGCCCCCCACCTTCTGTTTCTTTACTGGGGGAAATCAATAGACAACCTTAGGTGTGAGGGTGGTTTGGGTGATTGCCAGTTATGATCCCAAAGAACAAACCTTTGGGAAAAAGTTGTAGTCCTCGGGGAATTCTTCAGCCTCCTCATCCAGAAAAGCCACCTGATTTCCAGAAAGGTTTTCTCCAGAAAGTGCCCAGGAAAGGCGATTGCTACCCAGAGTGTGCCAATTGCCAATTGTTCAAAGGACAAAGTTTGAACGCTCCAGAGCGTGTGCGTGTGTGTGTGTAGGGCGTGTATGTTGCGTTTCACTCCTTGCCCTGGAAGCAGCCCCGCGGGGTGAGAACTGTGGGGAAAGAGATCGCGTCCCCTTTTCTCTGCCGGCCAAGTCTCGGTGCGCGAACTCCTTTCGGTCCTATTGTTTACCCAGGTTTTGTTCGGCCTGGGGAAGCTGCGCCGCAGCTTTTCAGATGTTATTTATCTTTTCCTGAGAAGGACTGTGACAGCCCGGGGTGTTGTGTATCCTGTGCGATTGTTTATCGCCCGGCCCATGCGGTGGCCGGAGCAGCCTCCGAGCCTGCACTTCACGTCCCGAGCCCCGGGACTACGTGAGCGAGCCCAGGGAGGGAGGTGACGTTAGGGCGCCGCGGTGAACCCGCGTCCTCTGCGGCCCAGCGCGTGTCCTCAGGCTCGGGCGCTGACCTCGGGGGGCCCAGGTGCAATGACCCCTCCAGCTGCTCGCCGCCAGGGCGGCCCCGCCCGCCCGCGGGAGTCACCTCCGGCCGTCGCGGCTCCTCGGGGCGCGGCGCCCCCAGCCCTCCAGTGTCCTGCCCAGTCCCCCACGCCGGCTGAGCCCCGGCCTGCCGTGGATGGGGCTCATGGATGCTCCGTCCCGAGTCACCGCGAGCCCGGCGGGCCGGGCAGCGAGCTCTGGGGACGCTCCTACGTGCGAGGCTGCTCTCTGTCTGGCCGCCCCGACAGAGGGCCGCGGAGCTTCGCACCGGCCCCCTCCAGCCCCAACCCTCGCGCCGCGGCCGCCGCCTTCGCAGAGCCGGGAGACAAAGGCGCCGGGCGCTTTCGAGTCTGCGTTTGCCCCGGACCAGCCGCGAGTTCGAAACCAGCCTCCGGAGAGCTCTCGGGATGATTTCATTCTTTTCTTTTTCCATTTCCCTTCTCCTTTCGTTTTTCTTTTCTGCTCAGTCCTATCCTTTCCCCTTTCTTTTCTTTTCCTTTTCTTTCTGTCTTTATTTTCTAAGTTTTCGAGGGCTGGGACTCTTTTGCCACCCTTGGGAGCTTGCCAAAGGGGCAGAGACAGGGCGGACAGCGGCGGCGCCCTGTCCCTACCGACCCGTCTGTGTCTATGCGTGGGAGTGTGCGTGCTGAGTGTGGATGGATGTGTCTGTGTGTCTGTCTGTCCCTGCACACACGCACAGGGTCCACCCACAGACAGGCGAACTCCCACGCAGACACACACAGACACAGCCCCCCGCATACTCAGACGCATCACACACACACCCCCCTTTGGGGCAGGATCAAACGCTCGCGCGGCCCTGAGGTCTGTTTTCTTAGGCTCCTTCCCCATCACCGCATTGTTAACCGGACAATGGGCTCCTGTGTCCGTCTTGTTGGCACCAGTGTTGTACGCTGCAGGAAACAGCATTTCCTCTCGGCGCTGGAAAATTCACTTGGATCGTGCTTTTCCCTTTTTATTGAGAATCCGCACACACCCCGGGAAACCCAAGCTCCCGGCCAGGGGAAGGAGCGGCAGCAATAGACATCCCGCGGCCGTCCCCTTCCCGCTCCGCTCGCCGCGCCCCGCCTCCGCGCAGAGAGGAAGCCCGGCCCGAAACAATGAGATGGGGCTGGTGTCTCAACTGTGACCCTCCCACTGGGGCCGTCGGGACGACCGTGCCAAGCCTCGCGCTCTCGTGCGGCCCCAGCTGCCTGGAAAGAACTTGGCGGCAGGGCTCCCGCCGGCCCAGAAAGCCCCCACCTCCGCCTCCACCTGCGCGGCTCCCGCAGGCCACCCCGCGGGGGTGGGGGCTGAATTGTCTCCAGGGCCGGGTCATTTGCAAATCTAAACAATTGGGAGGCCCGTAAAACTGTCGCTTAACATTCTCCTTCTCCACCTAGAGCTTGTTTTGGGATTCATCTCATTCTGCCCGGAATTCCCAGATACAGTGTTCCTGGTCTCCAGGAGCAGCACTAGACGGGTCTTCCTTGTGAGCGCATTTCTCTGGAACTGACGGCTGTGGCCGCGCCCCTGTGTGTCCAGTAGGTAAACGTTTTTGCCTCTATCAGACGCCCCTACCACCATCTCTTGTTCACGTTTGTGTACTGGGAATATTGTCGTCTGATTGCTGGGTGTACACAGAGAATTCATACACTATTTCATATGTACTACGAACGGCGTGTACACGCACGGATTACACAGAATACCATACGTGTCTGATAACTGCAATACCACCATCCCACGCTCCTCCACGCCACCCTTGATCAGAAAGGAAGCTAGCTTGGAAATCTATTGTAGATGCACCTCTGCCTATTTTTTTTTTTTTTTTTTTTAGAGACAGAGTCTCACTTTGTCACCCTCGGTAGAGTGCTGTGGCATCACAGCTCACAGCAACCTCCAGCTCTTGGGCTTACGCTATTGTCCTGCCTCGGCCTCCGGAGCAGCTGGGACTACACGCGCCTGGCTATTTCTTTGCAGTTTAGCCAAGGCGGGTTCGAACCCACCACCCTCGGTATTTGGGGCCGGAGCCCTACTCACTGAGCCACAGGCGCCACCCCCTGCCTCTCCTTAACCTCCTTTTGCCAATTCTTCGAACATTTTCTGTAAATTCAGTTTTGGAAAATGTTATTTCCCATCGAACTTTAAACCCCCACGTTAGAGTTTGTTGTCATGCCTAGTGATGTTAAGATAAAATAGAGAAGGTTGTGAGCAGTTTAAGGGCAATCTATCCTATATATTGACAGAACATAGGCAAGTACTGGAATTATTGCTCAATTCCTAGCAGGGGCTTCTAACACTTTAGTTTTCAGTCTTTGCCTTTGCCCGACCACCCACATTCATTCCTTCCTCCTCCCCCAGCTGCAAGAGTTAATGGTCTATAAAACAATACTTAAATATTTAAATCCTCTAAGGAAGCATCCTAAAGAAACCCTTGAGAGTCTTTGTAAGGAGAAAATCATCCTCTAATTGCTTTTGCTCCCAGTTGCTCTAGCTCTATCACTTGCCTAGCTGAGCTGAGTGAAGCCCCACTAAAAGCCAAGGCTCCTTAATTCTCCTCCAATGAATGGATGACCATATTCTACTTTTTTGTTTTTGTTAACATGTTATTTTATTTACAAGTTTAGAAAAAAGATTATAGCTTGTGGTCCGTAGAAATAGATTTGGGAAAAATGAAGTGAAAACAGTCCTTAAGAAGTAGGAATTGGATGCATCCTAATTGCTTTTAAAAATACTTTTTCATAGTGCAAAATTATGAAAATTATGGTCATTCCTATAGTTGGCCAAGATGAAGAGAGAATTGGGGCAGCAGATTGTATTGTACCCTGTGGTCCAGTGAGTTCACCTTTAGAAAGTCCTCCCAGCTTTTGCAAAATATTTGCCCCTGAGAGCCATGTTGCTGAGGCTTTTTGATGTTGTGCGCTACTCTGATTTGAACCTCTTGTGATTGTTATTTATCTTTTTATGTGTGTGTTTCAAATAAATGGTTAGTTATTTAAAGGATCTCCTTGGATCTGCAAGCTCAGCACTGTTTTCTGTACCTAGAAATAGATTGATAAATGTCTGAGGGTGATAATGGGAATAACCTGGTGACCTGTATGAACTGAATTGAGGTCAAAAGCCATCTCGGAGCAAATTAAATGATGTCTAATGCCCTCCAGTGGCAGTTTTCCAGCAGCATTCCACAGATGTGCTTTAAGGGATCAGTGCAGGGGAGTATTCCACTAGAACAATTTTATCTGGGGAGGGTCCTGCTGCTCAGGACACTTAGGCAAACGTCTGTCTCAGAAGAAGACAGTAGTAGGCAAAGGCAGGTTACCATCCTAAACCAATAAATTGAGGGGAGAGAATTGAACTTTCCTCATCATCAACCCTTAAAATTATTTTTTGAACATGCTCTATACTCCGTGAACTAGAAGGAAAATAAAACTTTCAAAATGAAATGCTCAGACTGGGGAAAAGATTTGAAGCCTTTGCTCTTTCCTCAGCAGCTCCAGATTCCTGCCTCCATCTGCCCACATACCCACTTGGCATTTCTGTGTCTCTTTATTGCTGCCAGCAGACAGGCAGGTTGTTCCCCTACAGTCTTCTCATAAGAGGATTAGCCAGAACGGAAGCTTAACAAGTCAAAGGCTTATTGATTCGTGAGGTTTCTTTGATAATCTTTAGTTGGGGGACTTTAGGGCTCTCTGGCCACTGGCAAATGCAGAATAGTTGCATTTCCCTTTGCCTTCCAATGGATGGTCATGTTGGCATACCTTGCATAGGTTACTAAGAGGAATCTTTTATCTTCTTCATGTATTGCTGAAACTCTCTGGAAAGCTGTTTATTGTCTGCAGTCAGTAGCAGTCTCTGAAATAAATCAGTTCAGGGGCTTAGCAATAAACCATCTCTTGCTGCTTGAGGTACCCCACTCTGCCCATTTCCCCACTCTGTTCCTAGGCCTTGGGTCTGGTTCTGGCTTCCTGCTTAGTGATCTTCTCCTTCCAAGACTGTTACCTGCTCCCTTTTCCTAGAACTTTGGTCCTGACACTGGAGGCTGGCTTTGAGCTCAATCAGACACCTCCTGCCTTCCACCATGCCATGAAATATGTCCACCCACATTTCTTTTAGAGATGTTCCACCCACATTGTCAGACATCTTTTCATTCATCTTAGACTCCTTTTCCCATTGCTGGTTAATTTCCTGGAGTTTGACCAGAGCTCCTGTGGACGAGCCTTGGCCATGAGAGCAGCCCAGCACGTTACCTCTCCTGCCTGTTCTGCTCCTCTGCTAGGCCCTCCCTCCTCTTCATTTGATGAAGTGCATTTACGAGTGTTCCACCATCTTCCCCTAGAAACAGTGGTGAGCTCAAAATCTCTCTGAAAGGAGGCAGGTCTAAATTGAAAACAAAAATAGAGTCATAGAGTCATAGTTAGGGCACCTTAAAGAATTGAATGTGTGAATCACACTCAGACTTGAACTACCCAGAGATGTTTGCAATCACTGTGCAGGTTTGGGTCTGAACGCCTAGATTTCCTGACTGTTTATTCCCTTCTGAGTATCCTGCTCACAGTTGCAGCAAGCTGCCCTGTTTTAAGCAGGTGAATAGTACCACCTTAGGTTTTTAAATGACTATGTTCTCCCCTAAGAAAGATTCACTAACACCAAAAGTGTAGTATGTCTAAATTGCGCATGTAAAAGATGAAGTTCTTAATATAAAAATAAGGCCTAGTATACATTTTTGAAAATATCTTAAACACATACTCTGATTTCTCTTCAGATCATATAAACCTTTTGCCTTTTACTAAAAAGTTTAAACATGAAGCCAGGCATAGTAATCCCAGCAGTTCAGGAGGCTGAGGCAGGAAGATCACTTTAGGTCAGGA